>BSBM01003231.1:0-47044 GCA_027924585.1 Larix kaempferi
CAGTCCGATTAAGAGGACTTACTGTATGGACCTTACTCCATGGAACTAACTCTATATAAGATAGACTACAGCAAGTACCTTACTCGGTAGGCTGACTAAGACCTTATTGTTCGCTTACGCTGGTAATAGTGAGAAATAGGATTGATCTTATTTCGTTTTCAACGGTCTGACTAATCCGCTTCAGCTGAAGCTAGATTCCGCACTGGAGCTCAGGAAGAATAGATTAGTTGTGTTTCAGACCATAATAAAAGCAAGTATAAAAGCCTGTATAGTGTTTCTGTTTTGTTGTTTCTATGGACAAGTTGTCTATACTATATGCGATGCTCATATATATAGCTCCCTATAGTTGTTGGACTAGTGAGAGTAGTAAGGCTTCGCGGTAGCAAACAAAATAGTTAGGTAAACTTATGAAAATGGCCTTGCCCTCCCTTGCCCTCCCTTCGGTCAAGCAAGTATACCTTTGGTCAAGCAAGCCTTTCCTAGTTAAGTCAGAAAATCCACTTTCATTCCCCAGATAGGTTGTTGGGCATATGGAATCCGATGTATTTAATTGAACTTAACTTATTAATATAGGTGAAAATGGAAAGTTCAACTTTTATATGCCAATATCATATTTATATCAATTTATAGAGATAAGGTGCTGGCTAAGTCCAGCCAACCATAGTTTCATCTGACCTTACGGACTATACTAGGCACGGACTAGAGCTTCATGCACTGACTTTATAGAGACTGTGACCAGAGCGGGTTCCCATGAGTAGAGCATCATGAATAGAACCATGTAAGGGTATATTTATTTCAATTACTTGGCACCACCGGACCATAGCTTCTAGTACTGCTGAGTATAGGTTCGATGAGTGCTTCCCTAATAGATATGCGAGTATAACATAGACTAGCTGAAGTCTTATTCTCTTGTTGTTCCATTATGGGACAATTTCTCTTATTTTCTGGAAACTACATGAATAGAAGTTGAACTTGTCCATTATTTCAAATTGTAATCTGATGCAATCCGCTGATTAATATGAAATGGTACTTTCAAAAGGTTTCCTAGGCTTCTTAGTTGTTTGTAGTTCAGCCTGAGCAGGCCACAGCAAGCTTTAGCTCACTATAATCAAGGGCTTTAGCCTTCACATTAATTAACTATCACTATGAAACTAAGTTCCGTTGTTTGTTGCAATGAGTAGTGAAATCTTAGTTCTCTAATTAGCAGTAGTTACGAAGCTGTAGTTCAATATATTGGCAATGAGAGTTCATAAGCTTCCGTTCTAACAACAACCATTTAGCTACCGGCCTGACTCTTACTAGTCCAACAACTAGTAGTTCAACAATGGCACCGTCCCCATAGTGAAACTTAAGTCCAAATAGTAATAATTAGCTGTAGTGAACTCTGAGTAGTAGTGTCCTAATAGCTGAAAGACTTAGCTTCTCAGTTGAAGGCAATCATGGCTTCATGCGTAGTTATGAGTGCATTTGGACTTCATACATATGATACAGGCATATCTACGTCGAACTTGTATTGTCATTAGTTATATGCAAATAGAATAATAAAATGAACAATAAAAAGAAAAAAGACCCATTCATTCCCTAAAGACACAACATAATGATCTTTATACCCCACCTCTATACCACAATCTAGAAGATCTACAACATCTAAAAGGCTTAAGGCATGTAAGGCTTATTGCTATGGTAACACTCTAAGGCTAGTAGCCTTGACTAAAGGGGGTGCTATATGCTTATGCTGCTGGCGGCCGGTATGAGGAGCGAAGGGCACCGGATGTAGTTCCAAAGTGAAACCCTGCACACTGGGTTCAACCAGAAATAGGGAGTGGTTAGCTCAGCGAACCCTTTCAGCTTGAACTAAATATGATACGGGCATATATAAGTTTCAATATGCCATTTCGGATCCGATGTGGGCGTGAAAATCCATTGTTGCCAAGTAAGGTCTTACCAATCTTGTTTTTAGGGCAAGTCAATGGGACACCTAGTATTTATTATCACAATACGATACTCTATATAGTAGTAGTTTCAATGGGCCATTTTGATAGAATACAAGCTGTAATGAGCTCGTTGTTTATAACGGCACCTATTAAAGAGCGGAAGCGGGTTCGCTGCAAATGTGATAAACTAAACAATAGTAAGTACTACAAAAAAGTGTCCGTGGAACGGCAACTCTATGGGCTACGGCTATTACCGGAGCTTACATGGACTAATATCACCTCACACGGTAGGCTAGTAACCTACACTACTTTAAATAGAGTGTATTAAACCTTATTTAATCGAGACTCGCATACAGACGTTGACAAAGTCCCTAGATTTCAATCCGATTCTACTATCTCTATAACAACTCCAATTTTACACTCCTTCCATTCCAGTTCAGAAGCTGTAGTTTTCTTCGAAGAATATGCAACAACAAGTCTCTTTTGCCAGTTGATTCTCTTTTCTATCTCCCTGTAGCTATCTAGTAATGTGAAATCTTCGTCGCCATGTGAGACCCGCATACCTGCTTTAACTTGTCCGTTTTTGATTCACCACCTTTGTTGTTGATACACCGCCTTTAGCTTCACCTTGTGAAAGCCAGAGAAACAGGTTTCAAATGCATATCGGACGTGTTTCCAATGAGCGAACCAGAGTAGTATATGATACTGGTTTCGACTTGCTGCTAAGGGGGTGCTGCCTATACATTGATATACAATGTTGCCATAGAGACGTTTTACCTTTCCGATGAAGAATAATCTGCAAGTCCCTTATTTCCTTTATTGTTAGAGGTGCACAAATATAAGTGCCCGTCTCAGTGCCCGAAAGAAATAAACTCTAGTAAGGCTCTGGATCCCTGGCTAATCCACTATCTTTTGGCTACTCAACTCCACAGCTCTAAATGATTTAACATATTATACTTTATGGATGTAATAACGGCGGTTTACAGTTCGGGATTTTAATATGTAATTATGCAAGGGCATCTCACCTCTTGCCTTAACTAGTTCTTCCCTAGTGTTTTTGGCTTTCACCTTCGCTAGTTCTTCCTTAGTTTTGCCTTATCTCGCCCCCCTTTCCCAGACCTGCAATGGCGAAGGAATTCATAGCGCTGCTTATCTATGTAGCCCAGGACTTTCCTTTATATCTTTGTAGATAAGGACCTGCCTTCTCGTTTTTGCCTGCTGCCTATTAACTTGCTTTTAGCTATGTAGTGAAGGGACTATTCTCGTTGGTGGGTGGTGCCTGCCTGCGAGAGATAACAACTTGCCTTCTCGTTACTGCCCGCTGTAGGTAGCGAACAACTTGCCTTCTCGTTGGTGGTGCTGCGAGAGATAATGACTTGCCCTTATCGGTCATGCCTGCTGTAGCTCGTTCTATATGTGGCGAAGGAAAGAAACGACTTGCCTGTCTTCGGGATGGGATAGTTAGTGCCCGGTGCCTTTATGCTTTAGCTAATTAATTGACTTCCCGTTCCTGCCTGCGAGAGATCAGGACTTGCTTAAATATGGTTGTTGCCTGCGTGCGATATGTAGGGAGGGAGCTCAGGACTTGCCTTCTCGCGACTGCCTGCTGTAGGTAGCGAACGAATTGCCTTATCGGTCATGCCTGTGAGATGGAGAGTTGCTCAGGCAGGACTTGCCTTCTCGGTTTCTGCCTTCCTGTACGCGATATGGAACTTGCCCGCGATAGGTAGGCAGGTAGGGGATTTTGAAAACTTGACAAAGGGGGGATGGATAGTGCCCGGTACCGTAGCTAATTAGGTTAGGGAAAGATAGAGAAGCCAACCAAAGATCAGATGTAGTGCTCTAGTGCGCTAAGTGCCTGAATGCATTATATACGCGAAAACAGATACAGGTGGATGAGGATTGGGATGAGGATTGATTAGTATCGGAGCTTACCTTTAGAATTCGATATGCGCGAGAAGCAAGAGATAGATGAATCGTTGTACTGGGCCTTACTTTTATGCCTTTATTGGAGCGCCTTAACCTAGATGCATATGAAGATTGATTCGTACCGGACCTTACCTTTATAACTTATATACGCGCATGAAGCTAGAGGTAGATTAACATTAGTGTTGGACCTTCATGCCTTATATACCCACGATAAGCGATAGACCTTATAAATATTAGTTTTGGATCTTACTTTAAGCATTATAGAAGCGCTTCAAGCATAGACATATTATGATTAGGACCGGACCTTACTTTAGGACCATACATGCCTGAACCTACAGCCATACGATTTCTCTTCTTTGTTGTCCCGCACCTTACTTCATCCCATACGCCCCTTTTACCTACAGCCAGAGGAATAGGAATTAGTGCCGCACCTTACTTAATATATTATGTATCGCTTTTAGGAATTTAATTATGAATTCATATTGAGTGCTTATAGCCAAGTGGTAGACCTAGGTAGTTAGTGCCCGGGAGCATAGGGTTGGTTGAATCAGGCAGGTATATGCCCGGGAGAAGGACCCTGCCTTATCGTCGCTTGACCTGAGAACCGCTTACCTTATCGCTCGACCAACCCCCCTCTTTGAAACGCCAATAACTTAGGGAGTAAATGAAGTCAACAAGATATAATGTATATCCATGGCACGAGAATGGACTAAAAGAGAAGGGAATCACGCCGATCAAACACAACATGGGAAAAATGGATTTCCCGACAAACCTATTACAATGAGACCTGCAGAAACACATATGGGTTCTGGGAAAGTATCTCCCGAATATTGGGTATATGTAATCGGACTAGGTCAAATACTTTATGAAATGGGGCGAAGCCATGCCAACTTTCTTGAACGATGGCCACACGGAGCGAATAAAATCTCAGGCCAGATAAGGAAACAATAGCCAACGGCTCTTTTCCTTGAACCATCGATCTCTTCTGGCATTCATGTGAACAGTCTAGGGCAGCTAGTCGTTGTGGCCATTTTAGCGGCTTGGCTATGTTAAATTGGAGAGTGAAAACCTTCGCCCTCCTTCCCTCGCCCTCATTCCTTGCAGAATTCCAGAAGCTGAAGTCAGAATAGCATAGTTGTGCAGAGAGAAAAGACATTAAGCATTGGGAAGGAGAAAGTTCCTGGGAATATGCCTAGTGATTCCATGAAGTAATAGGCCAATTAACATTCTAGATCCCTCCAGAGCAACTGGTTTATTGGAGGCCTTCTTTCATTGATGTGTATTCCCCTTTATGCATTAAAAAGAAGTACCCGAGAGAGGCAATGAAGAAAGCAATCAGGCTGGAAACAATAATGGGATACCTTGCCCCTGGAAGATAACAGACTACAACAATGAGAGTCATGCAACCCCTCTATGAAAGGCCCGGGGATGGCACACAAAGCCAACTATCCATCCTTACATAGAAACTGAAAGAGTTTGCTTGTGCCTTACGGCTTACTAGGACCTAAGAAGGCCTTGGAGGCAGGGGAATGTGGAAACAGGCTCGATCTCAAATGCAGGTGTTGCAATAAAACCAATCTAAAGGCTTCATGTGTTTCGTATGAGGCCTCTATTCATCGCTAACGATGATCAAAATGCCAATTTTTAACCGTAGCATCCGACCTTTTATGACAATTAGTTAAATATTAATTTATACTCCTCGTCGCTTGCAAAAGAGTTTGATTTGAGCCACTGTTTTTACTGCTTTCGATTTCTTTTATCTCTGCGCGAGTTTGTCCTTATTTGGGCTAGTAATATGAGAGAGGAGAGACACTTTATATTAGAATTCAATTTATATTAGAATTCAATGTGTAAAAGGCAACACATAAAGAAGTCTCATAAGAGGAAACTAATTAAACCAAACACACAAGTAACCATAAAATGGCCTGTGACTAAATTACCCAATTTTATTAAGTAACTTTTTCCTTATTAACTATTCATAAATTAAAGTCCTAAGCAATGTTATATTACAAGATATGCCATTACCAAAACATTAAATATATTACCCCTCCCTTCTTCCAAAATAGAAACTTATTTTGACCAACCCATGTCATAACAGATATAAAAACCAGCCTCTGAGTTGCGCAACTAATAAGCAATTGAATATAATAATATTGTAAGTCTACTTAATATAAATTGTTAAATCTAATATCCACAATCTCACATCCTAGCGCCTTGTACACATCACATGCCCCCTTTAAATAAGAACATTCTGAAGCTGCTACAAAGAGATATAATGTTTACTGCATAATGCTCAGTTTATGCAGGATATATTAAGTAAACAACCACTTGCCCAACAATTGAATTACTAGCCGAATAATAGTAAATGTTCGCCAAAATATTAATCCTGCCTACTATAGACGTAGAAGCTTAATTCAACACCAAAAATTGACTCTTTAAAAAAGCTAGCGGTATCAAAGTATATAAAACATTATTAACTGAACCTTGGGATCCTACCTTTTCAAACTTAACTAAGATCATGCAGAAGATAGACACAAGAAACACGAGAAAATGAAGGAGGAACCAATGTATTATTGATGTTCAATAATCGTACATGAAGTGATGTTGTATATATGTCTATTAGGTTCCGTTATGCAAGTTAGGAACCGAACTCAAACTACTCATACCTAACTAATTTATCAATTACATTATTTCTTTAGTGTTTTAAATCAGCAGACAAATAAAGCATGTACTTCTCTGCTTCACCATCTGAACCAACATCATTTCCTGCTTCTCCTATAAAATATTAAGCATATCCTGCCTCCCATGCAACTTGCACATCATCACATGATGTTTGCCCAGCCACCTACGCCTATTCTCTTTGCAGACCAGCTGGCTTTGAAACTGTAAACCAGCAACCATCATTCATTCTCGAGGCTCAAATCTCCTGATTCAAATCTTATTTTTAATAACTTGTAACCTCCTTGCTCGCAACTAATTGATTTGCATTAGCCAACAAACAATAATATTATACTTTTGGCATTAAATTGACTATTGTTTTCCTCCATAACTACCTTATGAGCAACTTAACAAAATCTTTTGAAAATGAACCTACTTTCAATTTACTCTCAAATTGTGAATCCCCAAGTGTGATTCCTATAACTCCTCCAGTAGGATTCCTATTCAACAAAAAACCATGGTATGAGTTGTCTGCACACCCAATCTGTGTAAATAAAAGATTTGACCTACAGCATATTCTTTTTAATTTATATGACCAACCGGCTTCTTTAAATGTAAAATGTTTGCCTTTGGATTCCCTCTTTCTTGCAAAATAAAAAAAACAAAATAAAAAAAACAAAATCCTCTCTATTATTTTACCGGAGAACACTTAATTGTCTATGCTATTTTTCTTCAACTACAACCCTAACTTTCAAAATGTAGCACACCTATCTTTTCCTTAATAAAGTAAACCCACATCTTAATCGAGAAGAAGCATAAAATACTTGGCAACCGCTAGTAATGGTGTGTTCATTAGACCACATAACTCTGCATGCACAAGCTCCAACACTCTTCCTGCTCTCCAAGCTTTACCTCTGTTAAGAACCTCCTCATGATTCCCCCTTGCCAAACATATTGTCCCACATTCCTTCCTCCTGAATAGAAGGTAAATAAACTACCATTTTTAACTACTTAGAAGAGAAACATACTAAAAGCTAAAATGCCAATATCTTTGATGCCAAAGTTAACTGACATATATATATTGTGGACCAATTCTTGTGAATTTGACACTATAACATCCTACAAATCCATCACTACCATATACTAAAACCTGTACAATTCATTCTCCTCCATTCTTCAAATAATAATTTCATATTGCAGATTAGCAGCAACTTGAATTCTGATTAAACTAGTGAAATTCCGGAGCTAGATTAGTTGAGGGGCGGCTAACTTGAACCTACCTTAACTATAGTTAGTTAGGCAACCGGTAGCCAGTGAGTTCTTCTTTCTGGAGGGTTAACCCCACTTAGTTGAGACTGAAGGTCCCAATAGCTTTCATGTAGTTGGAGATGGGCTAGCTTCCGAACAATCCAATGCTGTTGGAATTCAACGATGCCTATCCAGGTTTGGTCTCACTCGGGGATGAAAGCCTCCCACCTCCCGCACCCCGAGGCCCTAATTGAAGTGGGGCCATATATAACTATAAGTAATAAGGCATTGATTTCCTGAAGCCTCAACTAGAATTGATCTCCGGCAGGCTTAACTGACCATCTTTGCCACCAGCCAAAGCAGTTGATCCATCCAGTGGACTAGCCAGAATTCATTTACCGCCTTTATATATGACTGGGCTCGTTTGATCCCTCCTCACCGGTTGGAGAGTTTTTAAAGCCAGTTACGGTAAATTCATTGTATAGTTCCGGGAGGAGGTGTTCAGTTCAGGTAATAGAAGGAGAAATCCCTCAGTAGGCTTCAACCAGAGATTCTCTCTTGCTCTAACACCAAATGATGCAGTTAGAAGCATAAAGGCCTCAACTCGTGAACCTGATACAAGTTTATCTTGTGGATACATAGTCCATGCCGCATAATTATGACAATTTGTCCCCATGGGAGGGATTCGTTATAGGCGGACCTATTTGAGACGGCAAAGTACCCGGGGTTGGTCCTTTCAGTTTTGAGGGGAAGAAATAGAATCTCCCGACTGCGCCAGTCAACCCAGCCAGTAAGGTCCAACCAATTAGTGAATTATATACATATCTGGGTAAATAAACCATATGATATATATCCCAAGTTCTCCTTGCCAACCCAATATGTTATTACTATAAGAGATCAACAAAGATTGAGAGCTATCATTAGGGAAAATATGGATCTGTTCCAAAGGGATAAATTGCCAAATCATTTTACTTTTACCCAGCATGCATCCTGCCTTGCCTCACTCCGTGCCTTATCTTATTTATTAATTTAAATTAATTTCACGAATGAATCAAGTTACCTATGAACAATTTGAGTTCGAAAAACCCAGATGGATCAATCCCAACTGGGCACACCCACTTCGTGCCTTTACTTCATGTGCATGCTCCGGGTGGGCATATTAACAAACAAACCTTACCTTTAATGGATTAACTTTTTCTTATAACCTCTTGCTTTAGCCAGGAAGGAATCGGGGCGAGGATACAGCAATAGGATATTGACTCTTTAACCTATCTTATTATGATTCTTGGTACCACGTATAAACTTATAGGTATCACACATTACCTTCTGGTTCGGCCGAGCCTTGCCAATACGATTCATCAACTTGAATCCACTGCTTAGGAGCCACCTACTTTAAAAATAAGAGTTATGTGTATATCGCCTTATGACTGTACTTGCTGAGACATAACAATATGGGTTGCCAAAACAGAGGAGCTGGCTGTAAAATGGGCCTATAGTTGGATGGCTTATCTGTTTCCTAATCCCTAATTGATAATTCCTAATACCTAATCTCATTCCTTAGCTGATAAGATTAAGGGTGTAAGCCTTGTTAATTGCCTTACCCTTGCCTTTATATGATCTATCCTTTCCAAATAGTTATCGAACATGCTCATATAATGAAAAACTCGTTTGACAAAATAGGTCTCCTGGCTAATACCCGGGAGATAGGGCGAGTGGGCTAGATATAGCGTTACCGTTTGCGACTCTCCTGGTGATAGCGATTGATGCAACGATGGATGATGGAACCTACGGGATAGGCCGGAATGTATTGAAGAACCTACTAGTTGGAGTTATTCCCTGAAGTAGCTACTCATTGCACTTTGTTGGATTATAGATAGATAGATAGAAAAAAAAGTGCATGACTGTGGGTTCGACAATGCGGGAAGGCTTTTTCCGGAGGGAGGAATCAGAGGTATAAAAAAGCGAAACCTGCAAGGAGGTAAGGGGTTGTAATACATTTATAGTTTGTATTCAAATGATCCTGTGGTTTTGAGTTAACTTTAATATGGTATTTGTATAAATTTAATAATGTAATATAATAATATGGTAATTTTATATATGTTGTTCCGCTCTGAGCCCCTCTCAAATAGTGAAAATAGTAGACAAACAAATACTACTCCAATCAGGGTATCCTACTCCCCCTCTCCCTCTTAGTCAGGGATGGCTCGCTACGCTCAACAGAATCCCATCCCTTCTCCCTTTCAACCTTCTCCTTTGCTTCGATGTTAAAGCAAGCAAACATGGTAATTCAATAATTTGAGAAAGAAAGTTGATAAGTCAGGGTAAGATTGTCCGGCTTACGTTCCTAAGTAAGGCAGTTCCGACAATCCCTCCAAACCAAACCTGAACTGTCCAACTGTGCCGGAGGAATGAGAATCCGTGCCGTGCCATGCCATCCAGAGCAATCAATCGGGGGAACAAGGGGAACTAATAAATTCCTCGGCTACTCGACCATCTACCATTCACCCGTGCTGTGGTTTAAGTAATTGATCTACCCGCCTACCCGTGCTGTTTCTATTGATAATATACCCCCTTCCCTTGTTTTCTGTCACCCGAGATTACTTACTCCAGCAAGTGTTATCAAAACTGGCAATGCTTGCTGTCTTCATTAATAAATCGTATCTGGAAGCTGCTCATCCCCTCCTACAAAAGAAATAGTGCCCACTCCGTGCCTCAAGCAAGTGTTGTTGAACGCCCGTGAATGCTCAAAGTTTGGGGGATAACAAAGGGTAAGTGAGGAAGTATCTAGAGGTGGGTAAATAGAACGGGTTGTTGGTAACAGTAAAGTAAAAAGAAGTATACTGCTGAGTAAAGGTCAATATTAAAGGTTCTAAGTGCGGTACCCCAGATTAGGTAAAGCAAGTGTGAGTTGTCGAACGCCCATGCTCTGTTTAACGTCCGTCCCTCCCGTCCAATATGTAAGTGAAAGCTTGTGAGCCGGTCTCTGCAAGGGAAAAGAGTATAGGTGGTGGTTGGTAGCAATAAGTGGGACTAAATATAATAAACGTAGGCATCTAAAGTTCCTGCTGTCTTCATTAATAAATCATATCTGGGGGTTTTTTCCCGGCCCCCCCCAATAAGATCAATAGTGCAACCCCCTAAGCATTCGTAAAGTAAGTGGTTGTTTGGAAGGCCGGCCCATAAAATATCTAAGTTAAGGTAAGCCGGTCTATCGAGATAAAAGTAATATTGGTAGGTGGCACTAACATGAATGCGAGCAGCCAAATAAGGCCTACCCCCTCCCTTAAAAAAAGCATTCGGTAAAGCAAGTGGTTGATAAGGGCATAAAGCACTCCATGCACTAAGTTGGGTAAAGCAGTAAGTAAAGGTCTGGTAAACAGGTGGATAGAGCATGCACGTAAGTAAAGGGTTAATAGAAGCCTCCCCTTCCTCGTCTTCCCACTTTTGAGTGATGCTTGGATGGTGAGATGTCGATTGGTTTGTTCAACACTTTGGTTTGTTCGGCATGAGATGACTTACTTCCCTTCGATATATGTATGCCTCTGTTACTAGACGATGCACTGTTGTATTCAGTGATGCATGGTATGATAGATGATTGGATTCTTTCCCTTAATAGACGTATCTGCCCTCTTATTCTATAATGCATGGTATAGAGACTTATTGTTTGTGTTGGTAGTTGAGATGTTGGTGTTAATGTGTCTCAGTTAAAAGAGAATAATCTAGCAAGTCCCATAGCTTTTATGCTAATAGGATCCGAAGATTTACGCACACCCCGGGTGGGTGAGGGGCTGTCTTCGGCTATAGTGTGTAGTCATGGGTCTTTTCCTAGCTAATTACCCTCGTTTTTTACCATTTCATTGCCTTGATTATATGGGAGATGTTTCTGTGTTTTGAGCCATGTGTTATTGGTCCTTTTTATTAGCTCATTGCCCTGTTAGTTGACTTGATTGTTGTAATATTTGTTATTAGACGATGCATGATGGTTTAATATAGATATTTTCTAGATTGGTTCATCGGTGTTGCATGCTTGGTTTCTGTTTATATATATAGAGCAGCTCGTATATAGAGATTTATAGTAGTTTAAGAGATCTCTGTTAGTTTTCCTAGCTAATTACCCTTGTTTTTTTCCATTTATTTGCTTGATCGATGTATTATGAGATAGACCTTTGTGAATCGTTATGATAAGGTAATCTTTACACATTAAAGAGGTTAGAACAACTCTCAGTCACCAAATCCAAAAGTGAAGATGTTGGATGGATTCAAGGGAGTAAGAGTCTCCAAGGCTCTGCCTGCTGTAGAAGCCACTCTAGCAGACAGAAGGTGTAAATTCTTACTTTGAAAAGTAAACAAATAAAACCAAGTCTAACCATGTTGAACCAATAGCAATAGAGGGGCCTCAGGGATACCCCTCAGAACTAGACAAGATCCCCCTTCTCCTATCCAACTATTATTGGCATATTAAAAACGGCTTCAATGGCCCTTATTCTAGGAATAGGCCCGTAGGAAGAATAACTAGAGGATCAAGTCAAGTAGCCATACTAGGAATAAACTATAGGTATAACCCGGTAGTGATCTGTTTCGATTTCTTTTTAGTTCAGTAAAGGAAATCTTGCTTGACCAAAGGTATACTTGCTTGACCGAAGGGAGGGCAAGGGAGAGCAAGGAGAGAAAACAAAACATTTATCAAAAAATAGGAAAAGGATAAAGGACACATTTCATGCAGGGAATAACACAGGTAAATAAAACTCTTATGCGTCTTCCTACATATTATCACGTGGTAGCATCTCTTCCATACCAGAGCAGGTGCGGTGAGGATCTTCTTTCCATTACACCGGTTTAAGTCTTATATTAGTATTCAGAGATCTATCTCTCCTCCGCAGTAGGCTTGTATTTAGAGACATTAGATAAGATAAAGCAGGAAGTATGCTATGAGTCATCAGTATGAGTAGGAAGTATTCTTAGTATTACAAGTAAGTCAAGCTTGTATTAGTAGCATAGTAGCCATTACATTTTTATAGTAGCCAGTAGGAATTCTATCTTAGAGTACCAAGCTGAAAGAGTCAGTAGGAAATATATGTTGTATCAGTTTATTAGACAGATGAACACTAACTCTCTATAGTACATACAACCACATAATAGATTTATCCCTTAGCATAGTTATTTCCAGTTATCCACCAAGCATTATCAGCCCAGTAACACTCTATTAGTCGTAGGACAATCCAATCATCCTTAGGCTCCTTATGGTCTTGTGTAATAACAATATAAACTAGGAACCAGCTTACCAACAACGTTAGGAACTACCAAAGTAAATAGCTTACCAAGCAAATAGAGATCTCAACTAAGCTTATGATGATAACTATAACTATACTAGAACTAAAAGCAACTAGAACTACAGGTATCCAATGAGAACCTCTAACTTATAACGTAAAGGGCCTATAACCTCTAACTACAGCCTCCCTCTTACTAACCTTCTCTCATGGTGTTATTGTAGAACTATTATAGCTCCGATAGAAAGTAATTAAGCTATAGGACTCATAATTACGACTCCTTAGAAGAGACCCTTACTGTCTTTGTTCCTTTCTACACGGCATTAGGAAGAGATAGGACCAGTTTTCTACGCGGCATGCAGAGGATAATTGACCACTTTATCCGCTACAACTAGAGCTCTTGAATCAGATACAGGAAGACCTTCTATACGGCGGGCGGAACCAGGTCGCCTCCTCAACTCACCCTTAGCCCTGAACCGAACCTTCCACTATGATTTGGATCCGCTGCACCGAACCTGGAAGTATGATTTGTCGCAGCAATGAGTAAGAGTTTCAGGCCTGCCAAGTACAATTAGAGGTACCCTCAACAATTATGGTTAATTCACTCACTAGGGTGCAACCCGAAAAGGTCCCTACTTTTTAACAAGGCGCTATTACCAAATCCACGGGGGACCTACCCCAACACCACTATTATGGGGGACCCATCCCGTAACATATGATGGAGGCTCCATCCACGATCAATGACACGGGGGGAGGGGAACCCCCGGTTACGATTTGGGCAGGACGGAGGAAGACTTTATGCCCCATTTTTTACCATGTCTTATAATACCTTGTATCACAAAAAATCCCCTCAGCCACAAGACTGAAAATCCGGTGCCAAGATGGTTCATTTCTGCACCTGACGGAGAACACCGAGGAACGAGTGATTTAACAAGTGACGGGGGCTAACCAATTTTACCGCTGGTTCCATTCCACCTGATCTTATCCACTGCCCTGCTTAGTCTTATCCACTGCTCAATGACTGACAAAGCGACTAACCGGCTCAATGATTCAATTTACACCAAAGAGCAGGATATGAAATTCCCAGGATTTCAATTACCGGCGACTATGCTTGATTATCGATCCCCTTACCCAAAACCCAGGGAAGGTTTCTCTACACGGCCCTGCGGGGCGGGAGGCTCCATAGCAGCCAATAGATACTTACATGGATACTTATACTCTACAAAGAGACTTACCTGGGCCTAGGTGGGTTCATAGTCAGTGCAGCTACTTACCCGAGACCACTTACCACCCGAGAGAGTACCGTTTAACCAAGATCATAGGAAGTCAGTCAGCACAGCGTACAACAAGATATGCGGCAGAGCGTACAACAAGATATTATTTATCAACTGTTGCTACCCTATACATATTAATACTAGTAACGCTTGGTGAAGACTAGTTAGTTAGCTTGGATATAGTCAGTAACCTTTAATCTTATAATTACGCTTGCTTAGTGAAGACTAGGAAGTTACGTACGCTTGGATTATGATATGATGAGTACAATATATGAGGAGCAGTTACCACCGTGCGAAGACAATTTAATTACACGTGCAGCATACCAATGACTTCTCAGGATCACATGCATGGAAATTACAATTGAAGAGATCATCATTGCAGCGTGTCATCAAGAGGTCAATCATTGCATCAGGAAGTCAAGTTCATCATAGAGCATATAGTCCAGTTCATTCATACCAGTTCATTCATAATCATACAGCGGGAAGAGTAGTTCATCACCAGCAGCATCATTATGTCAGTTGCATCGGAAATCCAGTCATCAAGTTGCATCGGAAATCCAGTCAAGTTGCATCGTATAATAAGTTTCAACTATCATTTCTATCTCTATGAATCAGAGAGAGGAGATCAGTTCTTATTACAATACGGAATATTCACCACCGTTTGAAGTATGTTTTATCAGAGGAACTGCTCAGATCAATGACGGACTGAGGAACTGCTTTGAAATACACATTGATAAAACGAAAGGGCTTTTGAGCAAAGAAAGCTAGGTTTATTTCGGTTTTGGTTTTGCACTATTCTTTACAGCTCTGTCCATTGGCTATGGTTGATGCTCTTGTTGCATGATTTGGGAGCATTTCAGTTTGTAGCTTCCATGGTTTTAGATTGCTTGGTTTATAGCACTATTCTTTTGGATACTATTCTTGGCTTTTTGGGAACCATGTTCTAACTGTTTGTGCATAGGCTCTTGTTGCTCCACTTTTGTGTGTGGAGATGTTTTGGAGGTTCAAGTTCTAAAGAACTCTCCATTGTAAGCCTTGTTGCACAGGTTCGCTTCACTATGTTCCAAAGAGGAGTGGGTGGAGGTGTTGTGGAGGGTCGGAGGCATAATAATCCATCCAGGTTTTAATAACGCTTAGTTTATTAAATCACGTATTATACTACGCTGTGTGTTTCTATACATATATATATATCTGCCTCAGCTTGGTATGTGCCCAGCTCAACTCATCTGTCGTTTCAATAAATCCCTCCCTCCTTATTCTCCGTGTAACCTCGCCTGGGTAGCTAACTCCAAATAATACTCATGCCTGAGAAGTTTCTATGCATCCTCCACCACTTGAAGCTATGGCTAATCGTGTATCTCAACAACCTCCAACGTGTACAAACGTGTAAACCTACCCCCACCCAATAAATACTTAGGCAGCCAGGGTGGGTTGGACAGGGTAGATGGATGGGGGAAACCAAGTTGGTAACAGATGAAAAAATAGAAGGACCCATTCAACAATTATACACGCCCGTTCAATCATAACTCGGCAGAGAAGGAAGGCCCGCATCACCGGAGATAAGGGAGATGTATTCCTAGTTACCACCAAATGAGACTGATTTCTCAATCGGTAGCCCCGCGGATCAACTCGAATAAGACCGCTAAAGGTATATGGTAACCTGCATTATAATAAGATTATCCAAGCCATATATTCTTATCTATTATTTTTATTGTATTGAGTCTGGCGTGAAGGGTAACCTCTCTCGAAAGATGTGGGCCCTCAATTAATAAATCCGGGCAACACCCACCACTTATGAGGCGAAGATAAACCATGTCATAACTATTATCTCCAAAATGAACAATGAACAGCAGCTGTAGAAAGAGGAGCTTAAAGAGGAGCCTGTATAAATAGCCCTGTAGAACCGGTCAGTTTGTCCTCTTTCGTCCCACTACTTGCTGGTATGACGTATGGAACGAATACGTCCCAATCGTAAGCACTGGTTTCAACCCAAGAGAGTTCATACATATTACGTACAACTGTAGGATTATTGCTCTCATTCAGTCGATCACGATCCTTATCTTGACGAATTATACCTTGTTTATTTCTCTTGCTTGACCTTTATTGTGACCGTTCTATTTTATATAATTATTCTAATTTAGAACCTCTCAATACCTGCACCGTATTCGCACCCAGCCAGCAACGTTCCATATATTCTTCCTTCCTAACACCACGACGGAACCACATGCCCTTATCACTTAGGAATACCCAAACTTTGAGCGAGCGTTGGGCTTCAACATAGAGCTGCTGGACGGGCGTTCTACAACACTTCCTTATATATTATTACTTGGTACGTACTTTATTACCACCTGGGAATATTTTGACCTATTTATTATTTTCCTTTACTTCACTGTTACCTAATCTATCATTTATTTACCAACCCAGACTTCCTATTCCAATTTACTGGTGCCCAACCTATTGCTTCAGGCAGCCAGGAATGCTTAAGGGGGGGAGGTATAACCGTATATTTCTCTTTTCAGGGGAACGAGCGAGCTTCAACCCCAGCCTACTATTTATTAATGAAGACAGACCACATTGCTAGGAGATACTTGCTTTTATCTTAGTGCCACGCAACACCTACCCCTCAACACAACCCCGATGTTTATTACTTTGCGAATTCCACAAACTTGAACCAGATTATTCGCCAGCAAAGTGACCAGTCCCCTCCAACAACCTCTGCCCCATTATAACGTAAGAATCACCATGACATAGGCGGCACCCTTTACACTTATAGTGTGGTCCATTGTCCATTGTCCCTCATCATCATATCAAATTTATGTGCATGCTTCAGGTCCTAGAGCCATCACCTTTTACTAGACCTGCCCTTTTGAGGAATGAAATATTTAACCGACATAAAGGAAATGAAAAAGACCTAGCCCCTATCGATGTCAGACATCCAATCCCTAGACCTACTAATTAATGACGTTTCTAATGGTCTTCTCTTATATAGGCCACACATATAGATTCAAAGCCAACTTACCCTTGTTAACCCCACAGCATCCAATTCATAAAAAGTAGCTAGAGCATAGTGGGCTTCAAATATAGAGGTAGCAACCGGAGAGGAGGCTCCGCCTGCATATATAAAATAATATTATGAAAATCTAGTTTTAGGGGCAGATACATATCCTTCAGATTGAGATCAAGCACTAGTTTAAGATTCTGTTCCATAGCCACCAGTGGCAGAGCCTTAACTCCGCCTAGATTAGGAGAAGGTAGTGACCATGAGTTCGCGAAGGAACAAGCCGCTATAGAGACTAAGGCTTCAGCACCAGCGCAACAGTATATCTTGTTTACCGAGTCTCAGAAGCACCCCGCAAGGTATCCCTTAAAGTTTTAATACCAACAATCATCCTCGAACTCCGCTTATATAAGTGGACCAAGTTACCACAGCACGCTCACCCTTTTCTGTCCTCAAAGAGCGAACTGAGTTCATAATTAATTGACTAGCCCGTTGTTTTTGCCTTCCCTGCTATATCTTATTTATCTATAATCTTTCTCTTTCTAGCTGAGTTGCCTTCCTCGCCCTCCTTATGGCAATATTGCTGCAATTCTTCCTAAGTGACTTATTGGGTGGGGATCAACGCTACCTTTTATTAGTTAATCTCCTCATAAAGGGCTTGTATGGGTTGGATTGAATGGTTGGATTGCTAGGATTGCTGATGGGATGAGCGCTGGCATCCATGGCAAGTTAGCTACTGGGAAATTAACAAAGGAAAACCTGGCCTTATAGCTGGCTGGCTCCATGACCTGAACTTATTTAGCATTCGCGGGCTTGCTTGACTTGGGTGGGGAATGGCACAGGAACTACCAACCTGTCGTTGCATCGTCAGAACTTTTCTTTTGATTCATGTAATATTTATTAAGCTATTACCTACTGATTTAGGAACGCAGTCGCAGTGGTCTTACTTTACTAAGCCTACCGGATTAATGAAAGTAGCACAGTAAACCACCCTTGGATCGGATCGTACGTGGGAACTCCCTGTTTTGTTTCATTGCCTTACTTTTTATTTATTATAACGCTTTTATGAGATGGATGGGTCAGCACCCTTAGGCCTGGATAAATGGTTGTGCTACAACCTGTTGCTACTCACCTTTTCTATTAGCTTACAGACTTGAACTTAGATATTTGAAAGGAGCGTTTAGCACTTGTCCGCATCGGGCAAGGTGCGTTTAGCTCTTACCTGACAAAGGCCCCCCCCACCCAATAAGTAATTAAAGTAAAAGCAAGTACTAAAATCCCATCCACATTGCCCTCGCAATTGCCATTGCCATCGCGCCATCCAAATCCATGTCCTTGCGCCACACTTGCATAGTCACTCACTCTAGCAACAAGTTAAGCCACGCGCTTACTCTCGTATGTCGTCAAATGGGTCACCCTCTCTCAATCAGGTGGACACTTGCCTGTCATCCAGCAGTGGATAAGTACTTTCCTCACTCGGGTATGTGTTCCCAGGGTACATGCAGCATGTATAGTGTTTCAATAGGAGTCATTTCCTCTAAGCAACGGATGTGTATGTGTACTTCCTTACTTTTCCTATCATCCATTGATGGGGAAAGCAAGTAACCCGTTGTAAAGTGGTAAAGGCAAGATCTATGCAAGCCTTACCTCTCTTCTCTACCTTAGGCAAGTAAAGCTGTATTGATAATGAGTAAGTTGCTTTCCACCCATTTCTCCGAGGGGTGGAAGGGCGTAACTAAAATACCCTTTATTTAAATAATTCACTTATGCAAGCACTCTTAAGCCTCGTGTATTATAGATATGTGATTATGCAAACTTACGAAGTGTAGCTCCAGGTGGTAAAAAGTGCCCCCCTGTGAGTAGGGCCCTCTCCGTGAGTTGGCCCTGTGAATTGTAACATAATGTAACCTCATGCACTGCGTAGCTACCCATTGAATATTCCAAACCCTGTGGATCCCCCCTCAAATATTTTACTTTAGCTCTAAGTGTCGCTGTAAGACCTCCCGTTCCGTACCATTAAGATTAAGTAAGTGTCAGCGGCTGCAGGGAACTCTGTTTCTGTCTCGTTTGCTTAACTGAAGCTGTATAGTGCCATCGGAGAGGTGGGTTTGTTCTGTCATCTTGGCAAGGTGCAAGTATATAAAATCACATAAAATTAGAATAATAATAATAATAATATAATAAATCTAGTCTTCATTCCGATCCATCCAATGGTTCTGAACAACATCAATGTGGACGTGGACTTCAATTTAGGTTATAACCTTATATGAAATGGTTTGTACTGCCACTGTCTGTAGCGTATGATCCTCAAATTGTGAATCATATTATATAATCTTGTCATTACATCCATTCGAGGTATAAACTATTATTGTTCCGTAGCGGTAAGTTTGGGTCTGAATTGAACGGGGTCTACTTGAACAGGGGACTTTTCCTTTCCAGTGTTTGGTCCTTCCGTCTCTCGGGCCTGTGTTGAAGATCGGCGGATATGTGGTTAAGAGGGCCTTCTCTTTTCTTTGGGTATGTGATGAAGGCTGAAGGTGAAAGGTGAAAGGTGAAAGGCAAAGGGGTGAAGACTTCTATTCCTGGCTCATGGCTTCTGTGCCTTCGAAATCCCCAAACACCGATCTTCTCTCTCTAGAAAATATGCATTTATAAAAGGTTTTAGAATCAACCGGACCAACTCAAAATACAAAACTAGCAGACCAGAGAATTGATGTATACAAAGGGTACTAACCCGCCTAAGCTTATTTCTCCCTATCTATTTTACCACCTAAGCAAGAAGTACCCTCTTTGAATGGCCCACCAACCCAATAGGTCAATTAGGTAGAATCTTAAGTGATAAAGGAACGAACCATATATGCCTATAACTTATTATGAACCCGCCTTTCTAAATTATGGGACCCTCTCCCAATGGTCGAGCGGCTCCTACCCCGCCCTTCATCTTTAGTTTAATATGTAAAAGGGACCTTTTCTGAAGACACTTTTATTATGGCTAATGTAGTACTTTGTACTGCTTGCCGAACGTGTTCGAGATAGGGAGGGTTAGAATACCCCGTCCCCTTAATGTTAGGACCCTAATACACAGACCTTTCTTTTTATCCAGATAGAACTTTGCCAGATATAGTGGGCACCAAATTCTTATTTCTTTATGTTTTTATAAAAAAAAATATTAGTAGATGGGGTTTACAGAGGCTTACCTTTTTATGGTTCAGGCCTATACACTTACTTTTATTAGGTCCCAAAATACAGCCCCTAATTGGAGGGACATACGGGTTCAGCCCGCAGGAAGAATGGCTTTTAGACCTATTGATTGCTATCAACCCATTTGAAATACTCCTTATATACTTAATTCAAGTGATTGAACAGGCTGCTTAGACACTTTTACTATTGGAATAGTCTACTTTATGAATGTTTGTGCGAACGACCCCCTACCAACAACCTTACTTTTAATTCATCCTACCAGCAAACTAGGTGCTAGCTCCCAATCAACCTAGTGCCTTGAAAAATGGAATCCTCTATATGAGCCCTCAACTGTTTTGGGCAGGCTTTTAATATATATATATATATGTATTTATTGATACTACCTTTGTCAATTTAGGGCATATAAGGCTTGAGAGACCTTCTTTGTTCAGATTATTTAGGAAAGCACCACCTCTTTTGATTTAGTCACTCTACAGCCATAACTTATTTGATTGAAGGGAGGTAGGCACTTTTACCATTGGGGGATGGGATGAACAACAACTTGAAAAGCCTACTTGATTAATGCAAGTGGGCAGCAAGCACAGAAAGGAACAACCGTAGGGTTCAATTTGTCGGATTGGAACTGCCCTATTAATGAACTACTGCCTTAACTTATGAGATTAGATAGGGTGGGGGGGTTAGCGCTTAGACCTTGAGTATTACTTTTAGCCGGAAGGATCAGTTTCAGTTGACCTACAGCAACCACCTCCAACCTTGGATCCCTTGATTGTTAGATTGTCATAATTCTTTAGAATGATAGAACCCTTACATTGGTAGATGAGCGTTCGACAACACTTGCTGAAAGAATCTTACTTGGTACGGTACCTTGACCAGTTGTATTACCTTTTTCCGTATGTTACCTACTTATACAACTCACTACCTGGCGTATGTATTAACTAACCTTTCTTTACAGACTGGCTCAATTAACTTAACTTTCAGCATTGCACGTTTTAAAACACTTGCTCCAATAATCTTAGTGGGGTAGGCACACTATTCGATTTATTTCTCTTTACCCTACTGGAAGAAGGGATAGAGATATACATGCCGCCGGTAGGGGAGGAGCTAGATAAGACCACGGAAGGGGACTAGGTTGAGCCATTCACACAGGGCAGCTAATGTATTCAAGCAGGTGATGTAGTGCCCAGCGTTAAGCGGTACCAAGCATCTCTTCCCCAAAATCCAACTACAGTTACACAGTAAGTGCGATGCTACACAGTTAGTTGTGAAATCATGGCGTGGTAACTGCCCTATTTAGGAACTACTGCCTTATTATATTGTACGCGCTTGGGTTGGTTGGCACTTTTCACATTCTAGGAACTTAAGCCTACTCTGCATTTTACTACCTACCAACGAACCACCCTTCTCTACTGACGTGATTTAACATAGGGTACGTACGCACTTTGACCATTCGTATTACCCTTGAAGCCAGAAAAAGAAATTGAAGTTGGATCTACAGCAACCAACCAACACCAACAACCTTTTTTAAACCCTTACTTTATAGACCAGCTCTATTATCTGAACTTTTAGTCATTGTAGGTAGGGCATTTGAAACAACCACTTGCTTGAGTAATGCTTAAGTTAATGGGGTAGCACTTTTTATATTGTTGGGGAGACGAGCTTCACCCGGCCAGATACGCATTGATTAATTAAGACTGGCACAACTCCAGCTTTTAGAAGTGAAGTGAGTGCTTACAGAATTTACGAAATTCACCACAGGCTCTGATTGATTGGAGAGATACTTGGTAAAGCTGGAAGACATGAAGTTCAACTTCCTGAACCTGGCCAATAAGATGAGAAATTTAGTAATAAAAAGCGGCGTATGCAAATGACCTATTGAACCTATAAATATGTAAATTCACTACTGAAGGGTGGGGCTTCCAGTGACTCTGCCCCGCCTAAGCCTCCGAAAAGTAAGTAGTTGTTCCCTGCCTCACTCTCTATCTATACCCTATACTTCGACCTCAACTGCTACGGAACAGGAGTTACTATCTCAATTTGATGGATAATGCATTACTTACAATAGCACCTGTTTAGGATCATCTACAGATAGACAGACACATGGGTTAATTCACGCTAAGAAGGGAGTGCCAGTAAGGGAAGTGGGTGATGCTTGTCTGAGATCTTGATTGATGGGCAACATCTACCGAGAGAGGTGGAACCACGGACGGTACGGTACGGGTCCGACGGAACGGAACCATGTGAGGAATGAAGATGCGTTACATTTGTTAATTCACAAGAGGTAGAGAGAATGGGAAGTTGAAAAAGAAGGCTATCAGTGCTTTGATTAGTAAACTTCCATATGGGTCTGCAATAGGCTTCTCACTGTAATCATGAACACATCAGGCAGATAAAAAGCCCCCTTACTACCCTATTCTAATTATAACTAGAATATATTTATTTATCATCTATCTGGCTAAACATTCCGGGGCTGTTGCTTAGGCTCAGTTACTCATCCACTTTTACATCTGTCACTTTTCATATTGTGGGGTTGTTGGGGCCAACCGCTGCCTGCTTCTTGGTGTATAACTGCGGTACCAGCTCATTTCTTCACTCTCCAGTGCGGCGGTACCTACCATCATCTATTGGGTCATACTTGCCGGTGCGTTTCTTCGTTTATTACTATTTGGGTGGGGCGTACCTAAGGTGAGTGCCTTCCGGGTATCCCTATTGGTCGAGCGACTACGTGTATCTAAAAGAGCGCTTTTGGAAGCGTCCTTCCCTCTCAATGCCTGGGCATCCATCCGATGCATTCTTTCCAATATAGTAGGCTGAAGTCAGAAAGCGAAATGCTGGGTGCGTTTTTATTTTGTCTGATGTGCAAGCCGTCCCGATGCACACTGGACTTACCGATGAATCCATCCGTGAAATAGGACAAAAACGAACAACATGGGTGGTGTCCTGCGGAGCCCGGGACCCACTTTAGAATGTATACCTGTCCCCTCATTCTTATGATTACACATCCTCGTAGTAGCTATCCCACCTCCTTACGAACACCCTTTACCTTACCCTTACTGAAGTGCATGCTACTTGTTAGTGTTAGATTATACCTTTACTTACTGCTGCCAGAACCCTAGGAGATGCAGTCATTGCTGAAGTCATAAAGACGAGGCACAGAGTGCTATTAACTTTGTACCCCATGAAAGATATAAACCTAGTAGCCCTAGATCACGAATGCACTTAGTTAGAAAAGAATGTATAAGACCTTATATTAGAAGCACCAGATGGATGGAATGATGGATCAACCTTACTCTGAACTTACTGTCTTTACCCTATAGGATGCTTCAGCTTATATCGTTGAACTGCTGGATAGCTTGATTATTGTCTATCAGAGAGCCGGATGGGCTTCAGACTACAAGGAAGGAGATTCTTCACACTTGCCAGGAATCTCTTAAGAGGGCACTCTTACTATTTTTTACCAACCAACTACCCTGAATTAACAACTGGAAGACCTAGACCTGTCCTAGAATACTTTATTAATTATTAATAAAGCGCTAAGTAGGTACTACTATTAATCCTATTAGTAAGGACCGGATCAGGCAACCTCTACTTTTTCCTTCTTACTTATCTATTTCCTGAAGTCCATCTTTAGAGCTAGAACATTTTAGCCTTAGACCACTTGAAGAAAAAAGAACTTAGGAGCGATATCCAATTAATCCCAGCTAGGCCAGCTAGCCAGCAAGCGATAGAGTAAGTCCGCCTAACCTTCAATCAATAGAAAAAGAATCCCCTTATTTCTCTGCTCCAGCCGGTACTAATTGCTCTGAGGTAACTAGCCTTAGTCCGTTCCAGTATCCATTATTTGGCCCAAGCACCGCACTAGAACTGCCGGTCAGTACTAGGACACTTCTGGTAAGGTCTTATATTAAGGTACTTAACTTGCCTGCCGTCTTAGCCTCACGTCCATAGGTCGAGTTCCCCGTACGGTAAGGTCCATAAGGTAATAGCTTGCCAGGGTTTCAATCCATAGATCATTTGAAATAGACTCTCTAAATATGAACTTATCAATATCTCAATCACTTAGATCAAACGGCTACCTCCCTACGCTCCCTGAATGTAACTCCCTCCTTCTTAGCGTGAATGAAACCATGTGTCCTGTCGAATATCCTAAACGGGTGCATAGTAAATAATGCATTGTAATGTAATTCAATCGAGGCAAGAAAAGGAAGCCCAAGGGTAAGAGATAGTATAAAGGGTTCATATACACCTATCCAACAAAGTATTCCTGGCGGAAGCAAGGTTGGGCCTCCCTCCATAACAAAGTAGGGTAAGGTTCGGTCGGATAGGTGGTTAAATCTGCCTTTTCACCCAATAACCTATGGAGTGCTGCTGGCCCTTACTAACCTATTGCTTAATTGCTTAAGCCAGGAAGACTCAAGTAGGCATTAAAAAGGATAGCGTAATTACATATATAAAGAATGAACTACGGATACAGCTAGAGTCAACGGGACAAACGCGAAGTTAATCAGTTAGTTTCAACTGCATAAGGTGAACTGTTTCACGATGGGTGCAATGAATGGCGGGTCGTTTCATTTGAGAAGGCTTGAACGGTTTAGTGAAAGGCAAACTAGAAAGACGGAGCGCACCCCTTCCTTCCTTTATTGAGCACGTTTGGCAAGCAAACAGTGATTGTGATAAATAATAAGTGTCTCCAGGGATATAGACTGCATCCACATAAATACACATTGTTAGCTCTATTGAGTGCACCAGAGAACTATAGTTTTAGTTAGTGCAACTTGTATTTAAACTAATGGTATTAGCTAAACCACAACCTATGAATCTGAAATTCTAGTAGTTCTATGGGGCCTATTTGGACCTGGGACTACGCTGGGACTAGGGCTGCTCCTGGGATTGATGTCCTGGGATTGATGGGAGACCTGGGACGGCTGCTCAGGACTACACTGAATAAAACCTATGAAACCTCTACTGCTACAACCTTTTTACTTTCCCGACTTAGATAAACTTACTTAAATGATTTCTTTCAGTCTCAATTTCCCACTTTCGGAAGTAAGGCCAGTAATAAAGAAAGAGAAGGCAGCTTTCGGCGGAGGAAAGTCTCCAACCCCTTGGACTGAGCTTTGGGCTAGGTTGGGCATTTGACTCGTTGGGCCAATAAGGCAGCCGGGATAGTCTTGTTCTGGTTTGTGTTCCGTCCCGCTCTGTGTGATGTGGAAGAGCGAGCAAGAATCTCGAGTTAGGTCTGTCCGAAGGTGGGAGCAGGATTTTGGTTCAGATTCGGGTTCAGAGGTCGGAGGGGCTGGTTTCATCTGGGCGGGTATAGGTACTACCCATAAGGGGCGCTGGTCAGGTACGGCGGTCAAGGCAGGGCTTGTAATATAATAACAGTCTTCAATTAGGGCTGGTTAGTTAGGACCCTAAATAAGAAATAACAGATCAGCAGGCAGGAAATACCGCACCCATACTACTTGAGTTTGTTGGATCGACGCCCCATTATAAATTCCCTTGACCTTTGTTTCTACCTGTATGGGGCCCCTTGTATGAGTTCCTGGATTGAACCTGATTCCTATTATTCAAACTGCTTTTGGTACTTGCTTCGAGAGTGGCTTCATTGTTGCAGAAACATGCCGGGAGAAACAACCCTGGCTGGGGAAACCGGCTTGCTTGCTATACGTGTGGAGAGGAAACCTCACGAAAGAGAATAAAACCCCTATAAAAGGTAAGATATACCTCGTTATATACAGACCCCCCGTTCAGTTCAGACCCGATGAAGTCCGTTCCACCCATACCCATGACTGAACGAGACAGAACAGCAGGATTTATTAACCAATACAGGAACATAGTACTGCACCTCACATAGAGCACCTATCATAGCCGCCTTACATCCCCCCTTCCATACCGAATAGGAGGAGTAATTACATAGCCACACACATTTTCGGTTCTCGTTGCCTCAAGGTCCAGTGCCACTGCATAGTTGGTAGTCCCATTTAAGGTGTCAATAGCCAGTTGGCATTGCCGAGAGAACCTATTAAATGTAAGCCGGTCATAGCCAGGAGGTTGCCGATAACCTTGGTTGAGCCCCAGTTCGCCATTCAATCCGCATTAATGCATTACCCATTTCCCCTTTCAACTTATCCCCTTTCACTACAATATTTCTGGACCGCATGGCATGAAAAAGGCATTACTTTATAATGCAACTTTATAAGTTGCAAAGCCCATTTTTATATAATAACAAAATATATAATGATGTGGTTCAAGTGAAAAAAACAAAAAAAAATGACCTGCCAAAAGGGCGTTACCTGGATAACTCAGTATGCATTAAACATTACCGTACCCATTATGTCAGTATGCACCAGCCAACATAAAGGAGAGCTTTAACATATACACCAGCATATTTTTAACATTTATTCATATAACATAGTCTATATTTTTTATTCGATACCATAGCACGAGGCCTTGACACAACGTTATGTATTCTTTATTTTAATACCCCCCTCCCCTACCACAAATTAGGTTTTTATATGTGCGTTACCAGTTTGACGTGCCCCTTCATAAACAACAGTAGACATAGACAGAACGACCTTGACATACAGTCAGTTGTCAGTTGGGTCAAATGGGTGGCTAATCACTTGTGCTCGTGGGAGCCCGCGCCGCTTAGCTACTCAACGGGGCTTATAGGCTTGGCTTTAATACCGGGCTTGGCTGGAGACAGTCATTGAAAGGAGGTCTTTGCCAACCGGTACATCATTGACAGAGGGCATTGCTTTTATTAACCCATGTTCGTTCCCACCTTACATTCATTGGAGCATAGACAGAGGGGCTGCATTGTTAGAAAATTGCCACAATCAATAATCTTGGCCTGATTTCTTTGCATGAAGGTCATTGCAGATAGCCCTAGTCATTTCCAGGAGGTAGGTCATAGACATTTTGCCTGGGTTCCTCTTTGAATGGCGCTTCTGTGAGCACCTAGTGATACTATATCTCTACGTTGAACTTTGCAAAATGTGTAATCTATGCAATCAGCAGAATCTGAAAATGAAAGTGAAAGCCTTTAAGTTGTCTCCATTCTTTTTTCAAAAAGAAACTACCAGTCTCCTTCCTTTATTCCTTCGCGAAGAAGTAAGGTAAAGTCCATACCACTTACTTGTGTGTGTCCCCTTAGCTACAACAACGAAGAAGCTAGAGGTTGTTGAGCTTATTGTGTGTGGGATAATAACGGTATATAATGCAATCATTGTTTGTGTGAAACGGCGGCTTCTATGTAAGTTACCCAACCCATGTGAACACCTCTACTAGAATAAATCTCTACATCTCTAGATCGATATACAATTACGATAGAAATATTCAATATATAGATCTCGAAATAAATACATATTTATATACAATTTTCGCATATCTACGTTTGTTTAACCTATCCATTTCAATTTGTAATCTATAAGTACAAGTACACAACTTGAATTGAATCCACCATGTTTGTTTTTTGGTTGGAACAGGATTATTTGAAAAATATTATCATTTGGTTTATTGCTTGCTTGACAATAGGAGGGCAAGGAAGCGAAGCACGCTCGACTAAAGGGAGAGGCTTTTTGCCCGCTCCGCTCCTCATTTTGATGGGGTTCGATGAATCCCACATCGGGGCACATAAATGGATTTTACTGGAACTATGCCCATAGGGAATCTCCCGAAGAGCATATCCCTGTTTTAACAAAGGAGTGAAAATCATGCCATGGTGAGGGCACAAATTAATGTTTGAAATCGCTGGTTAAAGCTGTGAAGATGACAAACTTCTTATCATCTTTAAGTTGGGGGATTGAGCAAGCCAGGAGCTCTGTGGAAGCCAACTCATTTCCATTTCTTGTTTGCCCCATTGTTCATTGTTGTTGAATACTCTAGGTTTTATGCAACCCAACTTACTAGTTTCAACTGTTGTTTCTTATAAAGTAAGTTACCCATTGTTTAAACCTGAAAAGAAAGACATTGGAGCCATGTTGGTTACTTAACAAGCGTATACATTAATGTATAGTTGTGATTTGTCCATTTTGAAAGGAGGCCTTGCCGAGACACCCTCATTACGTCAGTCAGCCAATAGTCGGTAGCCACAGGAGGTGCCGAGATACAAAATAAGTTCAGTTAAGTACGTGCAGAAAACACAATTGAGGGATTTATTATCTTTATTTATTATCTTTATTTATTGATACTGAATGTCTTCTGAGAGGTAGGTTCAGACGCCAGTAGCCAATGCCAAGAGGTCATTTTGTGGTCGCCGCTAAGGAGGTGGTCATTTTAAGCCGGACCATTTACAGAGAGAGGGTCTTTTTCGATCATAGTTTATCGATCATAGCCAGAGAGGCAGTGCCAAGAGAAAAAGGAAGCCCCCATCATATAATCAAGTTACTACCTTGAGGGGAGTGGATTGGACGACATGAATGAGGCATTACTTATGCTGCACCTGTTTAGAATCATCCCCAGACACATAGATAGATAGTTGCATTCACGTTATAGGAAGAGAGTTCCTGTAAGGGAAGAAGGGAGAGGTGACACCGGATACTGATTGATTGAACGGCAGAAAGAATAGTTCTATTAGCATCTAGTTCTCTACAATGGGTATTGGTAATCTTTTTTCCCTTTTCTAGAGCCAATTAGGATGGAGATTGAACCTTCCAAGTTAACACTTTACAGACTACGAGAGAAGTACCCACGTGAAATGAGATAAGGTTATGTCAATTATGTTCCAACTAACTGATTGCCTGGGCCTGGGATGGGGATTCTATTTCACAAAGTGCATAAGAAATGGTTCTATCTAATGATTCTTGGCTGGATGCAATCATTTGCTTTTAGGTGGAGCGCCTTGATCCGCTATAACGGGTTCAATAAGGTAGAGCCAGGGAGGGGGAATATCTTTTTTTACTAGATCGTGGCGGTGGGACTAGGCGCGTGCAGTGAACAATTTCTTCTATGCGCTGTGAATGCCGCGTGAGCCTTATGTTCTCACCTTTAGACATTAAGCCATTTATTTGTTTACTTACGAGCATACCAACCAATTCAATTTATTGAAACGGATTGAAGACTGATCATATAAAGAAGGTCATTGCCTAAAGGCGTCATCATAGTAATAGGCAGGCCAACCAGCCATAACTATAGCCCATCAGAGACAATAATTAACATAAAGAAGTGGTATTTGACAGGAGGTCGATAGCCAGTCGCCAGGAGGTAGTTACTGAACCATATTCCTCTACCCTCGATATCTATGGAACTCTACCCTTATACCCTTGACTCTCCATCTATACGGAACCACAGTCCTTTACCCTCGATCTATACCCTCACCTATAGCTATATCCTTAACCTCTATACCTCCACTTAGCCGCCACAGAGCCACACTTACATAGCCAATAGTAATTGCTTGAAGGACGTTGCCCAAAGGTTATTGCTGCTTATAGTTAGCAGTCGTTGACTTTTGGCTTCCGGTTATATAAAATGGCTTCATTTGATTGATTGAGAGTTTTTGATTGGATTGGATTGATTAGGAGTTGGAGTAGAATATGAGTCTTGTCTTACCCAAACAAATAAAATCACCGGATTTAATCCATTGCACCCATTGTTACGTCTCGTCCCACCACATATGAAGAAACAGTTAGTGACACGCCAAATATGTTAACATCACCAACACTGCTAGCACACAAAACACGGGACGCTTATGTTTTGTTATATGCCCTAATAAGCCGAGCGAGGTGGGAAAATGGATTCAAACCCCTCGAACTGAGATCTTTTATCTTCATACCCGTCCGTATATCAATTGCTGCCCATCTATCCCTGCTTAGATATATTCTATCCAAAGTATGGGTCAGATACTTTGCCTGGCCTTTGTAAAGACTCTCCTGAGATCTTCACAGGCAGAAGCCAGACCTTCCTCCGAGAATAGGGATAATATCTCTATGTGGATTTCGTGCATGATCTCTCTCCCAATCCGCCACATAGGGAGGGGTCTTAACCTGCTGGTGCGCAATGGTTGGTATGGCCCAAGATCGACCAATTTAGGGATTAAACTATTGAAACGAAATGCATACGATGATAGGTTTTGCGAGGCTCAAAAATAGATTGATTCGCCTCACCTCACTCTTGGAAGGGCTTGAAAAACCATCCATTTCTTTCATAATTATGCGTGTGCTGCTGCCGATAAAACCGAGGTTGGGGATCGGGAAGGAGGTTGATGGCAACTCACAGGATAGTCGTTCTCTAAACAAATCCAAAAAAAAAGTGTCTCGAGGTCAATCATCACCTTACCGGGTTAAAGTGGGGACACCACAGCGCGCTACAAGGACCATCTACATCATTCTTAGCCATTGGACTCATCGCTGCACAGCTGGATGGGATTTGGGTGGATCAGCTAGCCGAGGACAGTCCTATCGAGTCTCTGATGAGTGTTTATCATGATCGAGAGGGCTGGGTTAAAAAACCTTCCCTCGGAAAGCATCAGTTGGTGGAATCATCGGAACAACCTTTCTTTTATTGATTCTCGACAGCCATAACTGGGGAGAGAAACGGTTCAACTGCTGGGCTGGATTAATTGATTCTCAACAGCCGCTCCCAATGCCCCCACTATATTATAAGAAGTTGGATAAACTCCGTTCTATATGAATGCTTGGAATGGTTTGAGTTACCATTATTATTTCTTATCAACAGCAAACAATCAAAATGCAAATTTCATTAGTGAATTTCCCCGAGATCATAGCTCTCGGGCCACCTTTCCACTCCAAAATTGACCAGGTACAAAGGAAGTAGTTTGGGAGCAGCAAGCACCTTGAACAACAAAATGAACAACAAAATAGATTGACCAGATGCTTGTATGGTAAGGACAAAACGAACGCAGCACCAGCGAACGCGCAACCGCTGGAAAAACAAAAACTTCCGGAGGTAGTTGGTGTAGGTCCTTCATGGGGGGGGTAGCGGTTATACCCATGGACAAATTAATTGGTTTTACGGATACGGTTGAGACGCTGTCCAGCATATTGGGAAGGACTTATTAATAAATCATTTAGTAAAGTTATTTAGGTCATAAGAGTCCAACGTAGCTAAAAAGACTAGCTACCAGATCACTAAAAAAATGTGAATTCAGAAAGCTTTTACACCAGAATAGGAACCTTTAAAAGGGAAAAAAGCGCACCAATACATGCATGCTTCCTATATTTTTGAATATGAAATAAGTAAGTTCAATATTGGATGGGGGGAGGGGGGCCAGCCTTGGGACCCTAAAACCCCGCCTTCATACCTCGATTATTATACCTCCTTGGGAACCTTCTATCCCTCTTACTAGCCTCTACCCTCACCTCTAGCTATAACTTATATACAATACTCGATATCTATACGTTCAGTTCAGTTAAAGACAGACGTTCAGTGAATAAGTGACGTAGATGGGACGAAGTGGGAGGTTCAAAGTAGAGTGTATTTATCGAGGATGGATTAACCCATTAATTTGAGGGAAGAGATTCTGAAATAAAGGGATAACCTCGTGGTAATTTGGAAAATGAAAAGATGGCCTTGTCAATGGTAGATTCAACTAACTCTGTTAACCTGGCCTTATATAGAGCAGCTGTAATTGAAATACCTTGCTTCCCCTTTGCTTATTTCATTTACCATCTATTGAACTGGTGGGCATCTATCGCTAGCTGGTGGGCTTAGCAACCGAAACTGGTCAATTCGCTAGTGAAAGCGCTTTAACTATAAAGTTATTCTATGTGAATCTGGCTGGTCTTACTCAGATGGAAAGGAGGAGTTGACAGGACACTGTGCAGAGCTAGCTCACTAAGGCAGACAGGTAAGACCAGGACCTCAAGAGCCTTTTGAGGAGAATAAAGAAACTAGAAATAGCTACTTCGAGAGAGTAGTATAAAGTATCCTGTACCTGAGCTACGCTCTTTGAAGGGAATAAATCCCCCGGTAGTTAATGCAGGTTGGCAGGCGTCGATGCCAGGACTCGTGTAGCCTTTAGTCGATCCCAAGAGAGTTGATCCGGTCAATTACAAATTGAAGAAGTGCCATAGCCGTAGTCATTGCTTCGCGCTTTGGTGCCACTCATAGCCTCATTTATTGTATTGCCTTTTCCTTCTTGGAATCAACAGGGCCTTCCTTAAACTCGGGACCGCGTCCTCCTCTCCTTATCGGCGACCACTCCACTGGCACTGCTTATTTGCTTTTTGGATGGCTCCTTGCCAGTGCTATAACTTATATCCCCAGCCATTTTGGATTGAACTGCCCCTTCACTCACTCACTCACTAACTGGGCACGTGGGAAAGAGAACAGGTAGCACACATTGAATCACCTCACTTCTTTTAATAACCCTCCTGGTGGGTATGGTAAATCACAAACAGATAACGCACATAGAGTCCCCCCTCCTAGTGCATGGTAGATTGAGAACTGGTCATGTTTACTAACTAGGCATGCATAGTGGGTATTATAACAACTTGTAATATCTCCTGGGCAGGGTGAAATAAAAACAGTAAAACCACCTCCTTGGGGATCTCCCGGCTGATTGGCAGTGACCTTTTGGCGATGATATCTCAGCGAACCCATGTGCCTCACTCACTTGGTTCCGTACCTTCCCGTACTTCTTATTATGACGATAGTAGCAAGGCTTGAACAACTCTAAAACTTAGTGCATGGACAAAGCTAATAGTCTAAAATGCTCGTTCATTCATACGGCGGCTAGTCTTATTGTGTCCCATTATGTAGTCCCTACCAGGAGTCCTTGCTGATATAAGCGCCTTTCGTGCAGGGAAATGGAAGAGATGCTAACCTATATTGGTCTGCTGCTGTTGGCAAGAAGAAGGAGAATCCTCTCCATAAACGTTATTAGGGACGACTAAGGCCAAACGTGAAATTAAAAAAAAGAGAATAATTTTGTAGTTAAGGCTAGTAGTACCTACTTGGAAACTACTAACAGCCTATAGCCTAGGGCAAGAAATAAAGACTTAAGCTCTCATTCTAGGATGTAAAGCAAACCATAGAGCATAGACTAAATACTAAGTCTCTATTACTAATAGATCGATCAATAAGGGAGACGAGCCACCACATTATCCCATTAATAATTCCATCTAGTACTTTTATATAAGGAAAAACCTTGTTAGATCAGCAAGCACTCCTGGCTAGGAGGACTACCTACTCTGATAATAAATATCTATTCTTTGTAGTTCAGCCTGAGCTCACCCTATAGCAGCTAGCTTTAGCTAACAACTATTAGCAAGGCGAAGCCTTCACATTAATATGGTAGGCTCTCTCATTTCGAATATTTATATAAGCTAACCTCATCGAACTTGCTCTATTTGCTTTATATATTTTTCCCACCCAAAACGGGGACCTAAAAAAATAGAGGAGAGTTATAAATGCAATAATAATGAAAGGTGGCGCCTATAGAAAGGGAAATAACTTTTACGCCCTAGTACCTGGTCATTTTGGTAGTGCTAACATGGCAATATATTTTCATTGTATAGTGAAAAGGTGACGCATATGGGGATGGTAAATTCACGAATTAAAAGGTAGTCTCTATTGTTGGTAATAGTATAAGAGCTTAAACCTCTATCCAAGTGGAAAAATTAAGTACATAAAGGTAGTGGCCCAAGAAGATATGGTAAATTTAGAAATCAAAGGTGTATGAAGAAACCTATCTTACATAGACTAATAAGTAGGTACAAATCTTATTTTCCAAATTTGTTTATAATCTTAACATAACTCTTATAGAGCAGCTGATTTGTGATTTACTCAAACTCCGATGAGATCTTATTTTCATTTGCTGAATCTCCGATGATCCAGGTTATGCTTGAGCCATCTATAATATTCTATTCTATGCTCTGAGGTATAATCAGTAAGGTATACGCAAGTATAGTAAGTAAATATGTAAGTCTAAGTGAGTAGGTAAGCTGAGTAGTCTGAAATAGAAAAGAAGACGCCCTCCATCGGTTCCCAAACAGACAAGAAGGCGTATACTCCTTTCATCAACATCGAGCGCCACCTGTCATCGATTGGCAGCATTGAGTACCAGCAGCATTTACTTTCACCGGCATCGACTACTTATTCTAGGATCGACTTTTTCATTGAGTGCCACACTTGGCAGTGACTCTAGGCCATCGCCACCTGGCATCAAGTAGCATTGGAGACCTTCTTTAAATGACCACCCACCTCCTCCTTATTGGCGACCACTTACTATTGGCTTGTATCTTCGGGTAGGCTTGTCTAGTGGAGGGGTTTATATTATATAGTTTGAGATATAAAAGGTCAAGAGGTTGTGTCAATGTAGAGGTTCAAAGAATGGGTAGGTTCTAGGTTCGATTTGTTTGTATGACCATCCCAAACCAAATAGCCGCCGAGCCATAAGCCTCTCTACAACAGAGCATATCACACATATCAATATACGGGTATATAATTACTTACGTTGAAATCAAATTATAGTCGCTGAGTGCTAAAAGCTAAGCACCACCTTTATCATAGCATGCTTACTAAATACCCTCTTTTCAGAGTCATATTTGGATCGAAAGCAAATTTATCAATTATATAAAGACCCCACGTTCATTTCAGACCCGATGAAGCATGTTAACCCATACCCCATCAATTAGCCCATCACTAATGGGATTTATTTTGTTTCCCCCATGCATGGCCCCACCATAAAAATAGGTTGAGCCATGCTTGGTTAATGAGCATATCAGCCATGTTTCCAACTGACAAGATTGATTGAGTTCCACGGATTGGATTGATAACTACTGAGGTTGGCGCAGGCAATAAGTTCACTTGGCACAAATCTTTTTCAACCTTATCATTCGGTCCTATTGGAGTTTTTATTCCCAAGGCTCTGGATATATTGTGAAGTGGGGAGGGCAGTGTTGTTTAAACGGGTGAACTGAACAACTATGGGACACTGGTTGCAACCAGTTGGACTAAAGACTGCAACTATATGGGACGGAAATTATTTACACTATTGGGACGTGGTGAGAGTAATTAAAGTATAAATAAAGCTAAGCATCGAGTGCCTCAACACTTGGATTTAGTGAGCTTTCTTTCTCCACTGCCCTTTCCTTCCTTTTGCCCGGCATCAATCAAGAATCAATCCATGGATTTTCAGAGAAGGCATAGCAGCAAACAGGCTATTAAAGAAGGCATCCTCATCGGTTCGCAACCAGATAAGAATAAAAATTAACTCCTGGCATCGACTGCATAACAACTATTGGATAGACAGCATGAGTAGCAGCATTGCCTGGCTCGACTACCAACATTGACGACACCTGGCCTCGACAAAGAATCCGGGATTGGCTAGGGCTATCAGCAATGACACCTGTCTATAATAGGAAACCGACCCCCCCCCTCCCCTTATGACAAGTCCCACCCACAGATGTAGGTAACCTTAATTTTTTTTATAAATCACTAGAGATCAAATTCTTTTTTATATTATTTATAACCCGCCTTTTGAGGTTCTTTCCAAGGGTCTTAGGAATCTTCTTTAGACACTTATTCTTATGGCTATTCTTTTTAAACCACACCACAATAATAAAATAGCTGCTCAGGGAATGGGCTTATACTTCGTCCCTCACCCTTAACTCACTTTGTGCCAGCATACATACTATTAACGGTATTACCTCGCAGTATACCTCTTTCCCAGTAAAGGCTTAATTCAATCTATAGAGTTATAAGGTCTTGTTTATGATCAATTTTAGAGTGCAAAGATGGCCTTATCATATGGTAAATTATCAATAAATAAACTGGCCTTATCTCTGTTTCATTTTAGGTGTTTCTCGGACTTTTGTCAGTACATAAATGGGGTTTTTAGTTCTTCCCGAAGGTAAGGCTTTTTCTTAAAACCTAGAGCCAACAGCAGCACCTAAAGCAGAGATATAGGACCTATTACCAGTAGATCCAGTAGCGTATATAATATAGTAGCATCACCAGTGGTTTCATTTGTTCAAGCATGTCCAGTAGCAAAGCCAGCAGTAAACCTAGCAACGTGTATAGAGGCATAGGTCGCAGATATAGATAAAGATCCAGTAGCTTAGCTAGTTGTTGAACCAGTTGATGATCGAAACCTAGCAACGTATATAATAGAGACATAATAGGCAGTTTACCCAGTTTCCATTGACCCAGCACTTCGTTTTGAAGCAGCATAGATTCGGAGCTTGTCCTCACCTCACTGATGGATACTGCGGATAGGGATGACCAGCTTAATGATACTTAGATCAAACATGTTCTTATTGGCCTGTCCCGAACGAGCATCATATATAATGTAAATATATAATTCTTATATATCCCATGCCGTATGCGAATAAACGTATTCTGACTGAACATAAAATATTTTATATGCCGATCATTAACCCATAGCGATTTATAAAGTACCCCAGTTGAATAGGTGGGAGTGCCTTATAGTGCAATAACTAACTTCTATAGCCTATTATGGGCATGCCAAGGTGCGCTGGCCAATGTAAATAATAATTTCATTGGGGTTGGGGTTGACCGGCTTAGATTGCCCTACTTAGATAGCTAGCGAAGTGCCATGTCCCGAGTCATTTGCTTAACATGCAAAAACTTTCGTTTAATGATACGCGTTGGGTACAGATACCGATACGAGGATCCAGCTGTTTCATTCCTATCTAGGCTTGCCGCATATTCTTCCGGTTGACCAGGAAACAAAAGGCTAACGCCTTTCCTCCATCCATGTTGGGCACACATCCCGCGAGGAAAACATGTCCGGATTACTGCTCGACGAGCGATCTATCAAATATAGTGTCCATGATCTGGCTTTTTCATGCTCACTCTGAACTGCCCTAACAGAGGACTTGGTTATTGATTGACTCGGTTCAGCATACTAAGATTTGAAGTATCAGTTGGCCCAGACATATCTAGCCTATGTATTGTATGTAAGCGTCGTCAATAAGCAGCTGTTCCACACACGTACTGCCTGCTGATTGAGGATTGCTTACTCCTACCTATGGATGGTAAAGATCAAAAATTTTGCAATTTGGCATGTATAGCTCTCGATTTGATCTCTCCCAAAATAGGTATAGTAAAGATGTATCCACTTGGTTTGCTGCTCCACCCACCCGATATTAAGTCAAAGTATTTGAATGGCCGAAAGTAAGGATCCAGTCGTCATACCCTCCCTAGCCTCGAAAGCGCGTTGTCTTGAATGCCCCCCCTCCCAAAATCGGGTTATCCCATTCCGAAAAAGGATCGATCTTAGATCAACCTGAGGTATGGAATAATCGGATAAATTGAGTGCTCACTCAATAAATAAACCGAGCAGCCAAGAATATTTGGTTCATGAAGGAATCATTTCATAATCGATCGTATCGCGTCATTGTACATCGTATAATAGTGACATAGCTCTTGGCTCTGGGATGAAGCATAAATTATCAGGGCAACGTATGGTAATATTTCCACACCCCGCAGTTCCAGGGTTTCCGCGTTCAGTCAATCTATGCAGAGTTAATTGGTCCCTTCTTCATCTGCCTACCCAACTTCTCTTTCGCCTACAAACCCTACCTACCCTCGCACATACCCTCCCCGGCTCCTCAATAAGTATCTGCCTAGCTGTCTTCCCTATTGACCTAGCTCCCTATCGATCTAACCCTTCCCTAGCGAAGGTGAAGGTAAGGTGACGCAAGTAAGGTCATCACCTACCTTTATTTCTTTTTTATTTCACTGTCCATCGAGGAGGCTACGATGAGGAAGCTTGTTCTCACTCACCCCGTTTGCTTCATTTATAAAATACGAGCCCATAGGACCCCCGACGGTTCTATCCTTAACCACCACTGATACCACTTTCACTGATGCAAGTAAAGCAGGCCCCACTCCATTGATCAAGTGTGCTGGAGAAACAGTGGCAAGCTCAGATCTCACTATATAGCAGAGTTCGAGCCGGCTCTGGTAGAATGAAGACCGCTAATTCATCCTTTTTAATTCATTCTTTCTTTGGATGCACTTACCGCGCAAAAGAAGGCAAGTACTTGAATGTGTAGGCAAGCACTCGAGAAAGCAAGTTATAAGGCAATAACTGGGGTAAGTAGCGGAGCACCAACTAGAGTAAGTCATGGGGTGAACGGGTGAGGTATAAACCTCTGAAATGGCCATTTTCTATCACTCTATGGCCACTTTGTGACCTGAGATAGGGTGTTTCCCATTTGAGGTCATAAGCGCGCTTATAACGCTTTTTATTTACAAAGATTGGGTTCCATGGGTTTGACCGGCCAAATACGCCTTAAGGAGTTGGTTAATATGATAGCACCCTACTGATCTGCCTTATTTCACAACTCTTCCTTAACTATTTATGCTATGCTCGGGGAAACAAACTATCCTTCTCCCTACGCTTTTCCATCTGCTTTCGAGGAAGTTGGGCCATCGCTGCCGAAAGGAAGGTCGGATGAAACAAAGCATTACCCTGCCTACACGGACAATCCTACCTCGTTGGACCTACAGTTTAGTAATTGAATTAGGAAGAGAGTTGCTGACTCAACCGAACTTGGCTCGCGTAGGGGCAATGATGAGAGTGCATTTTACCTTCTTTCGCATGCACCGGATCGTGCGCTTGTGCTTGTTCACATAGAGTTTGGTTTTGAAAGTGTGTTATTGAGCGCGGGTTCAGGAAGGCTCTCTCTTGGATGGCTGCCTCTTTAACGGCCCCAGAAAGCAAATCCATCAAGTATACAGGTGAGCAGGACCAATTGAGCAGTAGAGTAGTTTAAGAGTAGTTGAATCGATCGTACCAACCATAATATAGTATACAAAGAGATATAAATTATATATGTAATTATGCTTGCCTTACAAGGGCGAGGGCCTTGCAATATCTTCCCGAACTCTCAGGACCATATCTTCATCTTCCCAAACTATACTCATTAGACTAGGAATTGCTGAGTAAGAACCTATCATAACAGAGTTAATTCTTGCACGGGAGGAAGTAGCCTCCGATACAAAAGTGAAATACAAAGGGAAGTTCCATAGACGACAGTGAGGTACCAAATACGAAGACACACACATAAGGCTGAGCATTTCATAGACACAAATTACCAGATCTACTACTTATAACCGCTACTTAAGGAAGAGCCAAGCCGATTCATTAAGACTCTAAATTGCCAAAGCCTTGTCCACAGAGAGACCGAAACAAACAGTATACTATTTGGTGATCCAATCATTTCAGGAAAAAGGATTTCTGCGTCTAACTAACTACTGGATGGCTTAAGGCCGGCCAAGCCCTAAGTGTGCCTGAATGAATATGGAATTGACTCTGCAACTGCCTTTTGTTAAGCCCTTTTTATCCATTGAGTCTGTTACTTCTGCTCTGCTTCTGGTGGAAATGATAAAACCACTGCGCTTGCCCCTTAAATAATATGATAATTTTTCCTTCAATAGAATAGGCTTCGAAGACCCATACATCTTGCAAGAATGAGAGGAACGGGGTTCTAACGAGCTCCCTAAGCTAACCTAACGGTCCACCACGCCACGATATCTTGGCTTTCAAGCAGATATGAGAAGCACTGCATACATAGGTTTTTTTACTTGCAGCATACCGTCTAACCAAGAATGAGACCCCTTCTGCAAACACAGCACACAATTTCTGGAGGGTTTATTCGAGCTATGCTCACTCTTTTAGGGGAAGAAATAAAGGGGGGCCAAGGAAAAGGGCGGCCTAGATGGTAAATTATCCTCTATGAACCCGTCCTCGCCCGACCGTCTCTTTTTAGGGCAATTTTCTTTTTGAGGAGGTTAGACTAAAGTAAAGTTGCCTTAGATTTCTTTTATGTACGCGAGCTAGTAGCTTCTTTTCAATATTAGAAAGTAATCATTTGCTGAAACTAGCTAGCTGTTGAGGTTGTTTAAATGAAGTGTGCAGTAGTTATACCCATTTATATCCGCTCAGGGCTGCTTAAATTGCTAGCTCGTGTATCTGTTCTTTTAAGCAGCTATCGACGAATAATAAGTCCTTGTGTTTATTACATATATAAGAATGGTTCTCAGCTAATAAACACAATTAGTATAAATAGTGGTTTGCGCGAGTGAAAAGCCCGTGCGTTATTACATCTATAATGATGGTTTTCCATATGAAAGATCGAGTCAGTAGAATAGTTGAAGAAACACTTGGTAATAAGTCGCGCGAGAATTTACGTGTCGTGCAAAGAAAGATGCTTGTAGTTAGTGAACTGAGTGAGTGGTCGCCTCCTGTGGTGACTGACGCGAGTAAGTAATAACTCGTAATTTATTAAGTGTGCGCTCTCCCGTTAATAGGGAGCAGTGCTCAGGGAAGTGTGTGTTCCCAGATGGAGGGCAGTGATTTCAATATGCCTGTATCCCTTTAGTAGGAGGGGTGAAAGAGTGGTTCGCCTGACATAAGGCGAGGTGCGCGGGTAGTGACTCGGCTGTATCGAATGAGGTACGGTTAGTTCGGGGGTACAATTAGTGCCTGTCATGAGTGGTGAAAAAGCAAGTGATTCTCCTTGAGTAAGGAGGATGCAAATTGGCTTGCCTATATAGATAGGGGTAAGTAGTGACTCGCCCGGTAATGAGCGAGATGATTGATTGGGGCCCCCAACCAATAAGGTGGGGGTTTATAAGTAATCGTGCGTCGTAAAAGCGTACAAGTTGGTAAGGGACGATTAGTTTCTTATATCAATTTGGTGAAAAGGATTCACTGATTCACCGTGAAGTTAAGATATACTAAGTAGATCTAAGAATTATAGTCCTCAAACGGGCTAGTAATTGTGGGGAGTACTCTCATAAGAGTGCTCGGTTCATAGTATAGAAGCTTTCCTAAAGGGAAGGCAAAAGTATTGTAATGCGCCTCAAAGCAGCGGGTTACAAGTGATTTCCCCTATAGGTGGACGATCTTAATAGAAAGAGCAATCTGCCTTATGTGAGCAGGATACAGGTAGGTAGTTTACGCACTTCAAAGTGTGTTATAGATGTGCATGAGTCGCTTCTATGAAAGCGAGATGAATGAGTTGGGAGAGTCTAAGGACTTTCCAGTATGTTAGCTAGGTTTTATAGCGACTTAGCTTATCTCTATCTATTTAGGATTAATAGCGACCGTAATGTGGGTCAATCTATACTTTGTGAAATCGGGTGGAAGATCAACCCCCCGGTTCAATAATATTATAAGTGTGATAATTATATCACAAATTGTTCTCATTCATAGACGCTTTATTTTATTTCCCCATATTTTTTGAGTCGGCCGAAGAATGAGTAATGGGCGCACCTTGTTTCTTTCAATTTGGTTCCATTTGAGTTTTGCACGATAATGCAAGCAGGGTAGTTTTTATATTCATTTACACCTACGAGGCAATTTCGGCATATTCCTTTTACAATGCACAGAACCTTAATTGAAAAGTGCACTTCTTATATAATTGGTATATCCGCATGCACTTCACCTTATGTTCTGACGTGCTTCAAGCTTTCAAGCTGACATGGACATATATTTTATGCCTTAATGAACATGGCAATACTTCGAAGTGAGGGGTTAACAAGTGAGAATGAACTAAGGTTTCTTTCCTTCAAAAATTAAGGTATTTTGCATTACATAAAAAGGATAGATGCTAGCATTGAAAAGGCATTTGTTTCTGCATGTTATTTTGCTGAACTCAACGCAACACTGGTTGATTGTATTGCAATTATTTTGATTGATTCTTTATTTCACATTTCCAGCGAGCGTGTAAAAAAGAAATCAATTTGAGGCAAAGTGATCACATTACTTCTTTTGTTGCTAGCTCACATCTTGTTCATTAAAAATAAGGAGTGCCTCAAGGAGGTTCCGTTCAATCTTTTACATTATGATCTTTAAGTAAATGCACGATTCGCACATGCACGTAACACTAGCACTTTCTTTCGCGCATGTTATACATTCATAATGATTATTCAAGCCGCGTGATTATTCTAGACCTAGCTGCTTTTGTTTTGGAACTAGCTAGAACTAGCTGCTGGCAGGAGGTATCGGTATAACGGGGAACTCATTGCGAAATATCAGTCAGAGCATAGTGACAATGGACAATTGAGGCAGCTGCTTTGTACCATTACCATAATTTCCTTGAGGCGGGGGCTTATTATCGAACCAATTGAATGACCATACATTATTGAACCACTGGAATGACCACTCTTTTTTACCTAATTATCCCGTTAACTGCATTATAAAAAAAAGGAGGAAAGGAGGAGCATGGTCAGAAGTAACATCAGTTGCTTTCGGAAATTGAACTAATGCCCTGGTAGTTTACTCTTTCTCATATCGACCCTTCGGTGCTACCTTGCTCGAATCTATTGTAAACATCCGTCTTCAGACAAAACACTAGCGTCTTTTACACAAGTAGCCCTTGGCATAGATGTTGAAAAGTCAATAATTATATATATAGTGGGTTAAATGGAAAGAGCATATAAGCCCAAGACGACGAAATGGCACGAATTCTTTACCCGAACGTAAAAAACAACCCACTGGATGGAGAAACACCACTCACTCTTTTTAACCATTCCAGCATCCGAATCAATCTTGTAATAGATAGGCTCACTGCTAAGCATTGGGCATGTCATTAGTGTTTCGTCGGACCTATCCTTATTGGTTGGGATCTAACAAACTAAATTGTGTATATAAAGAAGAGCCTCAATGGAGTTACGATCGGGAACCATCCAGTTCGAGAATGAATCTAGTTCCAGCAGTGACACACCACGTATCAAAATCAGAACCTAATCACGTATCTTATCTTAAGATAACTGTAATCACTCTTGCAGCCGTCTCTTGCAGCATCACCGTCAACAATTAAGGGATTCGAGCGTCGGTGGAAGCATTCTTTTTTGTGTAAGGGGACTATTATCCATATCGATCATCAACCTTTGCAATACTTGCAGACCCAGACTAAGCTCCAACAAGCAAGACATTTTAAATGGATGGGGTTTCTGCAAGAGTTACAGATAGTAATAATAATATATAAGTTGATAAACTGCTAACAAATTGGCTGATTTGTTACAGAGACCGCAAACACCCAAAATAACATTATGGAAGCCATCATGCACATGGAGCCCTTCACCCACAAAGCATACAAGGGAAAGCTACGCTGAATATAAGGACTTTAAGGGGGGGGGGGTGTATAAACAACTGCAAGGTCATCAAGAACTGGCATACAGAGACAATAAGGCTCATTACCATCTTCAAGATGGATTGCTCTAAAAGATAGGGAAGTTGTGTGTGTGTTGAAGGAAAAAGAGTACATCTAATAAGGGAGGAAAACACCTCCAAGGTTGCTGGACATTCTGTGTTGGGGAAGACTGTAGCCAACTTGCAGAGGTATTTATATTGGCCCCAAGATGCAGTAATAAGTATCTAGGTTTAAGAAGTTTATATTGTGTTGTATTAACAAGCCTAGCAACATGAAGCAAGGACTATATAGTACACTTCCAACACCTACAAGGCCATGAAAAAGTATATCCTGCATGGACTTTGTTGGGGGTTTAAAAAATACAAGAAGAGGGAATGACTTTCTGTATGTGGTAGTCTAAAAGTGAAATAAGATGTGTGTTTTAATAAGATTATCAAAGGACAAGAAGCAAAAAGCTTGTTCTTTAAAAGGGGTCTGTGTGCACTTTAGGAAACCAAGGCAACATCTCTAATTGGCATACTCTATTTATTAGTACATTATCGACTTCATTATAGGATAAGCTAGATACCAAATTGAAGAGGGTCTACAACTTTCCATCTCCAGAAAGATGGGCATACAAAGGTGGTGAATAGGACATTGTTTCAACTTTTTATAGGATACAATCAGAGGAATATAAGGACCTTAGACAATAATTTGATTTTTATTCAATGCTTCTCTAACAAAGTTGTCTGCACTTTCACCATTCCCCTTTTTATGTCTTTTTGGGGTATTTACCACCATTACCTTTATACATTGTGTACGGGAAGCCTGAAGTAGAGTGGGGCAGAAACCTCAAGCGATGCACTGAAAGCCAATAAGTTCATTAATAGGATCAAGTATATACACTTTTAGGGTTAGGATAAACTGAAGAAATCTAAAAGTACAAGGCCAGAAATAATCAATACAGGAATGGGAAGACTTTCAACGTAGGATACATTGTATGGTTGCACCTGAATAAGGGGAAGGTTGCAAGTTCCAGGAAATAAAATAAAGGCCCTAAGATATGGACCTTTCAAAGTCTTAGAGAAGGAAGGAAACAATGCTGACATACTTAGTTTGCTTCCTTATATGTACATTTACTCATTAAAATGTGGTAAACCTTAAAACTCTATGAGCCATTGATGATCGATGATAAAAAAAGAGGGAAAAGTCCTTACCTTCCATAGAAAATTTGGTACCAGAAGCACATGCAGGATTACCAAAAGATCTGATTCTACAGAAGAAGATAAGAACAACCAGAAAGGGTCAACAATAACTTTGGTAGGTGGGATTGAAGGGGAAAAACTACTATAGAAGGCCAAATGGTACTCTACGGAGAGAAAGCCAAGGGCTTCGCACCTCATATCCGACATAACTAAATATTTTTTAGACCAACAACCTACCAAAATGGGGGAGGGATGATCCAAAATGGATCTACATAGTTGCTATATTGCTTTATTGTTTATATAGAATGAGGAAGACAAAATTTGGGACCTAGAAGGGGTACCTTGGACCAAATTATGAAAACCACACATACAGACGAGCACTGATAATCCTATGTTTCAGGGGTAGTCAAATTTTCATTTCGGGGTCTCTGAACTCGAGGAGGACATATGTCCCCAGAGGTCCTTTCAATAATTGGCCGTTTTCCTTATACAAAGTTTGTATGCGGAATTTATGCCCTTGGTAACAGCCCTGAGCATACCCCCTTTAAAGGTAACTGACTAATTATTCTCTGCAGGTTCATGTGAGAAGCCGCATCAACTCACCAAGATTCTCCCATATGAAGTTAGGAAAGTATGGAATTTACTAGAGACTTCTAGAAGCATCGGGGAGAATACCAAAAAACCTAACCTTAATGGGCAATAAAGTCTTGTAAAACCCTAGTAAAGATGAGCGAGGAAGCTTTAATAGTAAATTATTCAGAGGACCCCACTGAAGGCATAAGGATTTTTGCATATGAGGGGTCACATCAGTTTGAGACCTCCTTGGACGATAGGTCTTGCCCCTTGATAGGGGCCACCTTTTATTAACTTAATTTCTCATCCTTATTTAACGAAGTCTTCTTCTAACAAATTTTATTGATGGGCTAAAGTACTCCATAGTATAGTGGAGTTATGTACTTCTTTAGTTGGCCTTATGCACTTACTTATATCCCGGGCTCTATTAGTTACCGAAACGAAATACCGGGAAACTTATATCTAAACAATCTATTGTGGATATAGGGGCATTTACCCTACGCCTATATGCCTACCGGCTAGTTACCAGCGGGTAGTACGCCTAAGATTCGGCTAGTTACCTAGGTAGCGCATTATTCATATAAGTCCGGGTATTCTTTCTTTGCAAAGGAACAGTTAGGTGTTCGCCGAAGGTTTCAAGCATAGTAGCCTCGTAGTATACTTACGCTGGTGACCAATGAGCCGTAGGAATTCTGTAGGCAACGTGGTTCACTTTGGGGGGGGTTTAAATGCTCAGGGCTGTCGCACGGATAAATAAAAGGAACAGGTACACAAACTAACAAATGGAGTGCTCTCCCTGAACACATGCAACGCCCCCTTCCTAAACACATGCGGCGCTCTATCTAAATAGAACCTCCCCCCCCCATGAAATTAAAGGACCTTACCTCATTCGCGCCCCACCTTTAAATGTAATATCCCCCACTGCCCATTAAAAATACAAAATATATCAAATTTGAATGGTCGGGCGAGAAACGCGAAGACCAAAGGAAGAGGAAGAATAAGTCCATTGTTTAGACAACTAAGGCTATGGTTAATGACCTAACTCTGCCTATGTTCCTTTGGGCGAACACATGAGTACAACTATATAAATCCTAAACAAGTGTCCTCACAAGGTATTGAAGGAAAAAACATCAAAGGAAGCTTTCACTGGTGAGAAACCCCAAGGATCACACTTTCGTGTTTCGGGTTGTCCTGTATATATTCATATTCCTGAGGAGAAAATAACTAAAAATGAACTCTCAGTTTGAAGGGCGTTTTTGTTAGATACAATAAATACTCCAAGGCTTATAGAGCCTACATTCCATCACGGAGAAATATAGTATAAGCCAAAACGTTAAGTTTTATGAGGATGCATGGTCCTCAAGGTCTCAGGAGCCTCCAACAAAGGTTGAGGAGGGATAAACACTTGCTGTCCCAAATGTTGATCAGGATAAAGAAAAGATTTCAGAATCAGATCAGCAAGGTTCCGAAGATGGAATCAATGCTTCAGTGCCTTCCAGGAAGACAGGAAGCCTGCGTGGCTTACCCAAACATTACAGGATGCACAAAAGCAAGTTGGAGCTCCAAAGACGTCCTTTTTGGGTAAGTCATCCTCCCAAAACGTTTCTGAATTATGTTCATTGATGCCTTCCATCATTGATGCATAACCTTATAGTTATGAAAAGGCAGCAGGGTGAGCAAGTTTG
>BSBM01003232.1:0-7500 GCA_027924585.1 Larix kaempferi
AACAGTTCCTTGCTTAGCCTTTTTTTCTTGATGTGCACTTCCTACAGTAAACGCATGCCAAACACAAGAGCAAGAGATAAATGCATAGGAGGGTGGCACTCCAAACTCGGACGTGCCTAACACCCCTTTTGCAATATTCATGGTTCAAAGAGACTTTACATATAACATCGGAGGGCTGCCACATCCCGGCACCTCATCCGTGAGCCTGCCAACACTGGGCAGCTCAAGATACAACATCAACTGATGGGCAATCGGCCAGTGTCCAGGCTCTACCGCAGTAGCATCCACGGTCTGCATCCGCACTCTGTCTCTGTTGCACTCCGTCGCAAGCCTCCCGGCTTCCTATCGTCCGTCCCAGTCTGGGAAACCACTTCGGCATGCTGCCGTCCGTCTGCAGCCTTGCCTGCAACGATACCGCTGTCCTTCCGCAGCATCTGCCAACCAACTGGGCGCACTCTCTCTCGTCTAACCATGCCCAAGAGAGCCCCCACAAGACCGATGTCCGTCTGCAGTCCTGTCCGCACCGCACCGCTGTCTTCCGCAGACTAGGCTGACTGCCACACGTCTAAGTCCCGGCAGAAACTTAGACTTCGCACAGGCACCTCCCATGAGGCCAGCCGCAGGCAAAGCACCTCCACGTACTGTGGCATTCCTCCTGCGCTGCGGATCCTTACCTCGTTGCAGAGGGAACTTCTGGAACCGTGCACGAGCTGCTTTCTCCGGAAAGTGTGCCCTCCTCTGGAGCTTTCGGAGGACGGGCACGCCCTGCGTGTGCCTCAGGCCCCAACCTCGGTTGAATTGAACCGCTTGGATCGATCGAACCGGCACCGTTGTCCGCTTCACCTCTCCGTGCTCTTGGACCTTTAAATATCCACTGAGGAATTCCCGGGTTTCAAGGCCACGTATATCGGAAGTGCCCAACTCTAATAAGATCCATTGTAGCCGAAAAGAGAGTAAGGAGACCCATATCCGGACATCTAAGGGAGCTCGAACACCAATGAGAAATTTTGAAGACAAGATGGGTGTCAATGCATGCATACCCAACACAGGTAGTACTACGAGAACATCTTTGAAGGAACCTTGAACAAAATTAAGACAGGCGCCTTTTCCGCGGGCCAACCTGCTTCCTTTATTCTTGGTTTCTCCCCATCACTTGACTCATCCGCTCCCAGGTCGAGCTCCTCCTCGGGCGCACATGCGGCGGGCTCCCAAGGCGAGCTCAAAACGTTAAGCCGTGACCGATTCTTGTTCTTGTCTTCCACTTCCTTGTCTTGTTGCCCGGGGCGCTCACTTGGTGGGCGCGCTTGCGCTTGCCGGCGGACTCGTTTCTTTGGGCGCACGTGTGCGGGGCTCCCAAGGCGAGCTCAAAATGTTGCTGAGACGCGACCGGTTCTTGTTCTTATCTTCCGCCGCCTTCTCTTTTTGCCGGCGGACTCGTTTCTTTGGGCGCACCTCCGCCGGTCTTCCAAGTCGAGCTCCTCCTTGGGTGCAAATGTGCCGGCCTCCCAAGGCGAGCTCAAAACGTTGCTAGGACGTGACCGATTCGTGTTCTTCTCTTCCGTTGCCTTGTCTTTTTGCCGGGCGCTCACTTGGGTGGGCGTGCTTCCGTTTGCCGGCGGACTCGTTCCTTCGGGCGCACATGCGTCGGGCTCCCAAGGCGAGCTCAAAACGTTAAGACGTGACCGATGCCTGTCCTTGTCCGCCGTTGCCTTTTCTTTTTGCCGGGCGCTGACTTCGGCGGGCGCGCTTCCCTTTTCTGGAGATGGAGTTGTTTCTTAGGGCGCACATGTGCCTGGCTCCCAAGGCGATCTCAAAACGTTGAGCCGTGACCGATTCTTGTTCTTGTCCGTCGTTGGCTTGTCTTTTTGCCGGGCGCTCACTTGGGTGGGCGCGATTCCGTTTGCCGGCGGACTCGTTTCTTTGGGCGCACATGGGCCGGGCTCCCAAGGCGAGCTCAAAACGTTAAGCCGTGACCTGTCCTTGTTCTTGTCCGCCGTTGGCCTGTCTTTTTGCCGGGCGCTCACTTGGGTGGGCGCTCTTCCGTTCGCCGCCGGACTCGTTTCCTTGGGCTCACGCGTGCCGGGCTCCTAAGGCGAGCTCAAAACGTTAAGCCGTGACCGATTCTTGTTCTTGTCCGCCGTTGCCCCCGTGTCTTTGCCGGGCGATCACTTGGGTGGGCGCGCATCCGTTTGCCGGCGGACTCGTTTCTTTGGGCGCACATGTGAAGGGCTCCCAGGGCGAGCTCAAAACGTTACGCCGTGACCAATTCTTGTTCCTGTCCGCCGTTGCCTTGTCTTTTTGCCGGGCGCTCGCTTGGGTGGGCGCGCTTCCGTTTGCCGGGGGACTCGTTTCTTTGGGCGCACAGGCGACGGGCTCGCAAGGCGAGCTCAAAAACGTTAAGCCCCGACCAATTCTTGTTCTTGTCCACCGTTGCCTTGTCTTGTTGCCGTGCGCTCACTTGGGTGGGCGCGCTTCCGTTTGCCGGAGACGGAGTCGTTTCTTTGGCCGCACATGTGCCGGGCTCCCAAGGCGGGCTCAAAACGTTAAGCCGTGACCAATCCTTGTTCTTGTCCGCCGTTGCCTTGTCTTTTTGCCGGGCGCTCGCTTGGGTGGGCGCGCTTCCGTGTCCCGGCGGACTCGTTTCTTTGGGCGCACATGTGAAGGGCTCCCAGGGCGAGCTCAAAACGTTAAGCCGTGACCAATTCTTGTTCTTGTCCGCCGTTTCCTTGTCTCTTTGCCGGGCGCTCACTTGGGTGGGCGCGCTTCCGTTTGCCGGGGGACTCGTTTCTTTGGGCGCGCAGGTGACGGGCTCCCAAGGCGAGCTCAAAACGTTAAGCCGTGACCAATTCTTGTTCTTGTCCGCCGTTGCCTTGTCTTGTTGCCGTGCGCTGACTTGGGTGGGCGCGCTTCCGTCTGCCGGAGATGGAGTCGTTCCTTTGGGCGCACATGTGCCGGGCTCCCAAGGCGGCCTCAAAACATTAAGCCGCGAGCAATTCTTGTTCTTGTCCGCCGTTGCCTTGTGTATTTTTGCCGGGCGCTCGCTTGGGTGGGAGCGCTTCCGTTTGCCGGCGGACTCGTTTCATTGGGCTCACATGTGCCGGGCTCCCAAGGAGAGCTCAAAATGTTAAGCCGTGGCCGATTCTTGTTCTTGTCCGTCGTTGGCCTGTGCTTTTGCCGGGCGCGCACTTGGGTGGGCACGCTTCCGTTTGCCGGCGGACTCGTTTCCTTGGGCTCACGTGTGCCGGGCTCCCGAGGCGAGCTCAAAACGTTAGGCCGTGACCAATTCTTGTTCTTGTCCGCCGTTGCCTTGTCTTGTTTCCGTGCGCTCGCTTGGGTGGGCACGCTTCCGTTTGCCGGCGGAGTCGTTTCTTTGGGCTCACGTGTGCCGGGCTCCCAAGGCGAGCTCAAAACGTTAAGCCGTGACCAATTCTTGTTCTTGTCCGCCGTTGCCTTAGCTTTTTCCCGGGCGCTCACTTGGGTGGGCGCGCTTCCGTTTGCCGGCGGACTCGTTTCTTCGGGCGGCACATGTGCCGGGCTCCCAAGGCGAGCCCAAAACGTTAAGCCGTGACCAATTCTTGTTCTTGTGCGCCGTTGCCTTGTCCTTTTGCCGGGCGCTCACTTGGGTGGGCGCGCTTCCGTTTGCCGGCGGACTCGTTTCTTCCTTGGGCGCACACGTGCCGGGCTCCCAAGGCGAGCTCAAAACGTTAAGCCGTGACCAATGCTTGTCCTTGTCTGCCGTTGCCTTGTCTTTTTTCCGGGCGCTCACTCGGGTGGGCGCGCTTCCGCTTGCCGCCGGACTCGTTTCTTTGGGCGCACATGTGCCGGGCTCCCAAGGCGAGCTCAAAACGTTAAGCCGTGACCAATTCCTGTTCTTGTCCGCCGTTGCCTTGTCTTTTTGCCGGGCGCTCACTTGGGTGGGCGCGCTTCCGTTTGCCGACGGGCTCGTTTCCTTGGGCGCACATGTGCCGGGCTCGCAAGGCGGGCTCAAAACGTTAAGCCGTGACCAATGCTTGTTCTTGTCCGCCGTTGCCTTGTCTTTTTGCCCGGCGCTCACTTGGGTGGGTGCGCTTCCGTTTGCGGGCGGACTCGTTTCTTTGGGCGCACATGTGCCGGGCTCCCAAGGGGAGCTCAAAACGTTAAGCCGTGACCAATTCTTGTTCTTCTCCGCCGTTGCCTTGTCTTTTTGCCGTGCGCTCACTTGGGTGGGCGCGCTTCCGTTTGCGGGCGGAGTCGTTTCTTTGGGCGCACATGTGTCGGGCTCCCAAGGGGAGCTCAAAACGTTAAGCCGTGACCAATTCTTGTTCTTCTCCGCCGTTCCCTTGTCTTTTTGCCGTGCGCCCACTTCGGTGGGTGCACTTCCGTTTGCCGCCGGACTCGTTCCTTCGGGCGCACATGTGCCGGGCTCCCAAGGCGAGCTCAAAACGTTAAGCCGTGACCAATCCTTGTTCTTGTCCGCCGTTGCCCTTGTCTTGTTGCCGGGCGCTCACTTGGGTGGGGCCGCTTCCGTTTTCCGGCGGACTCGTTTCCTTGGGCGCACATGTGCCGGGCTCCGAAGGCGAGCTCAAAACGTTAAGCCGTGACCAATGCTTGTCCTTGTCTGCCGTTTCCTTGTCTTTTTGCCGGGCGCTCACTCGGGTGGGCGCGCTTCCGCTTGCCGCCGGACTCGTTTCTTTGGGCGCACATGTGCCGGGCTCCCAAGGCGAGCTCAAAACGTTAGGCCGTGACCAATTCCTGTTCTTGTCCGTCGTTGCCTTGTCTTTTTGCCGGGCGCTCACTTGGGTGGGCGCGCTTCTGTTTGCCGACGGGCTCGTTTCCTTGGGCGCACATGTGCCGGGCTCGCAAGGCGAGCTCAAAATGTTAAGCCGTGACCAATGCTTGTTCTTGACCGCCGTTGCCTTGTCTTTTTGCCCGGCGCTCACTTGGGTGGGTGCGCTTCCGTTTGCGGGCGGACTCGTTTCTTTGGGCGCACATGTGCCGGGCTCCCAAGGGGAGCTCAAAACGTTAAGCCGTGACCAATTCTTGTTCTTCTCCGCCGTTGCCTTGTCTTTTTGCCGTGCGCTCACTTGGGTGGGCGCGCTTCCGTTTGCGGGCGGACTCCTTTCTCTGGGCGCACATGTGTCGGGCTCCCAAGGGAAGCTCAAAACGTTAAGCCGTGACCAATTCTTGTTCTTCTCCGCCGTTCCCTTGTCTTTTTGCCGTTCGCTCACTCGGGTGGGCGCGCTTCCGTTTGCCGGCGGACTCGTTTCTTTTGGCGCACCTGTGCCGGGCTCGCAAGGCGAGCTCAAAACGTTATGCCGTGACCAATCCTCGTTCTTGTCCGCTGTTGCCTTGTCTTTTTGCCGGGCGCTCACTTGGGTGGGCGCGCTTCCGTTTGCCGGTGGACTCGTTTCTTTGGGCACACAAGTGCCGGCCTCCCAATGCGAGCCGCTTCTTGGGCGCCCATGTGCCGTGCTTCCAACCCGAGCTCAAAACGTTAAGCCGTGACCGATCCTCTTTCTTGTCTTCCCCTGCCTTGTTCTTTTGCCGGGCGCTCCCTTGGTGGGCGCGCTTGCGTTGGCATTCGCGAGCCGCTCCATGGGTGCCCATGGGCCGTGCTTCCAACCCGAGCTGAAAACGTTAAGCCCTGACCGATCCTCGTTCTTGTCTTCCGCCGCGTTGTATTTTTGCCGGGCGCTCACTTGGTGGGCGCGCTTGCGTTGGCATTCGGACTCGTTTCTTTGGGCGCACTTGTGCCGTGCTCCCAACGCGAGCCGCTCCTTGGGCGCCCATCTGCCGTGCTCCCAATGCGAGCTGCTCCTTGGGCGCCCATCTGCCTTGTGCTTCCAATGCGAGCTGTGGCATGCTTCCAACGCGAGCTGCGGCGTGCTCCCAATGCGAGCTGCGCCTTGTGCTTCCAACGCGAGCTGCGGCGTGCTCCCAATGCGAGCTGCGCCTTGTGCTTCCAACGCGAGCTGCGGCGTGCTCCCAATGCGAGCTGCGCCTTGTGCTTCCAACGCGAGCTGCGGCGTGCTCCCAATGCGAGCTGCGCCTTGTGCTTCCAACGCGAGCTGCGGCGTGCTCCCAATGCGAGCTGCGCCTTGTGCTTCCAACGCGAGCTGCGGCGTGCTCCCAACACGAGCTTGTGGCGTGCTCCCAATGCGAGCTGCTTCTTGGGCGCCCATCTGCCTTGTGCTCCCAACGCGAGCTGTGGCGTGCTTCCAACCCGAGCTGTGGCGTGCTCCCAATGCGAGCTGCTCGTTGGGCGCCCATCCGCCTTGTGCTTCCAACCCGAGCTGAAAACGTTAAGCCGTGACCGATCCGCGTTCTTGTCTTCCGTTGGCTTGTCTTTTTTCCGGGCGCTCACTTGGTGGGCGCGCTTGCGGTGGCGTGCTCCCAATGCGAGCTGCTCCTTGGGCGCCCACCTGCCTTTTGCTTCCAACCCGAGCTGAAAACGTTAAGCCGTGACCGATCCGCGTTCTTGTCTTCCGTTGGCTTGTCTTTTTGCCGGGCGCTCACTTGGTGGGCGCGCTTGCAGTGGCGTGCTCCCAATGCGAGCTGCTCCTTGGGCGCCCATCTGCCTTGTGCTCCCAACCCGAGCTGAAAACGTTAAGCCGTGACCGATCCTCGTCCTTGTCTTCCGCTGGCTTGTCTTTTTGCCGGGCGCTCACTTGGTGGGCGCGCTTGCGGTGGCGTGCTCCCAATGCGAGCTGCTCCTTGGGCGCCCATCTGCCTTGTGCTTCCAACCCGAGCTGTGACGTGCTCCCAATGCGAGCTGCTCCTTCGGCGCCCCTCTGCCTTGTGCTTCCAAACCGAGCTGTGGCGTGCTCCCAATGCGAGCTGCTTCTTGGGCGCCCATCTCCCTTGTGCTTCCAACCCGAGCTGTGGCGTGCTTCCAACCCGAGCCGTGGCGTGCTCCCAATGCGAGCTGCGCCTTGGGCGCCCATCTGCCTTGTGCTTCCAACCCGAGCTGTGGCGTGCTTCCAACCCGAGCTGTGGCGTGCTCCCAATGCGAGCTGCTCCTTGGGCGCCCGTCTGCCTCGTGCTTCCAACCCGAGCTGAAAAACGTTAAACCGTGACCGATCCTCGTTCTTGTCGTCCGCTGGCTTGTCTTTTTGCCGGGCGCTCACTTGGTGGGTGCGTTTCGTGCGAAGGGTGGTGCGGTGAACGCGCTGCTTGTCGGGTCTACCTGAAAATTGGCCTCGGGTCATTCGTAGGGTGGTCGGCTTGCGGTGTGTTGCCGTGTCCGCTTGGTAGCGCATGAGCAGTATTGACGGCAACGCTCATCTTGGGAAGGCACGGTGCAACACCGCAAGTGGTGCTTCTGTGGCTCCCAACGAGGGCTTGCTTCTTCGGTTGTTGGGTCCAAGATTTTCGGTTAAGTTACTTCGATGATGCCTATCACGCATTTCTCTTTCGGTGGAAGTGTCCTTTCGTGTGAAGGGTGGTGCGGTGAATGTGCTGCTTGTCGGGTCTGCTTGAAAATTGGCCTCGGGCCATTCGTAGGGCGGTCGACTTGCGGTG
>BSBM01003232.1:20000-30000 GCA_027924585.1 Larix kaempferi
GATGTTCATGCATACGTAAAATTGGCTAAGTGTGGATGCGGTAGGAACATGTTAACTGTTATAAACAAGTAAACGAAGTTGCGAGTGTTAAGTTGAAAAGTTTCCGCAGGTTAGGCGTAGTCTGCTGGTGCGACGCTTGAGTTGGCCACGCCCTCAAGTCGTTCCCAGGCAGTGCCGCACACCACATTTGGACGCTGGTGACTAGCGAAAAAGCGTGGCTCTGACACATAGTGTCACGGCCGCGCTTTCTGCACGGCACTCACACTTGCATGGGAGCCTTGCGCTCCCGCCCAAGAGGCTGGCTTGGGCGCCCGGTCGGGCAAAGCGACGATCGGCTGCAAGGAGACTTAGCGAGGAAGGAAAGCTACCCGGAGACGGAACGATGAGTGGGGTGCGTGGACCTAGCCCGGGCGCACTCCCACCGAAGACGCCCACACAACACTTCGGCGCATGGCAAGCCCGAGAGTGGGGCGCGGCTGCACGCTGGCAAGAAACGGGGCGCACCCTTGGACCGCTGGACACACTCAAGTGTTGGAGTAGTGGCGCGTTGGCCAAGCGCCCACGCACTCCGCGGAGCAGCGCCCAAACGGACCGGCACTCGACGCAGCAAGCCAAAGCGATGGGCGGAAGGGAAGGTGGACCGGACGCCAGCGGAAGAACGAACTCGGGTTCGCAGCCAAGAAACGAGCTCGGGTTCGCATCCCAGAAATGAGCTCGGGTTGGAAGCCAAGAAAGGAGCTCGGGTTGGGAGCCACGGCAGAGAGCTCGGGTCGGGAGCCAAGGGACGACGCCCAACAAAATGGACCGAAACGCGCGGATTGCGGGGGACTTGGACCAAGACCCTTTCAAATGGCACGTCGGCGGGAGGCTGACGTGGGCGCCAAGCAAGGGTGCGCCCAGGGTGGGGCCGCACCCTCCCACACGGCACCATGTATATAGGCTTAAGGCCAAAACGAAGGAGGGGGCGTTCAAGCAAGGAATTTCGGACAAGGCAAGGAGACGCAGAGCTAGGGAGGCAGTCCAAGCTCTGTTCTCGCGCACGGTCCGTTCCAGCAGAATCCGGCTGCAGCAGGGTTGCGGAAGAGGCAGAACTTGGCAGGTTTTGCACCCGTTCCGGTTGCACAGTGAGACAGTTCGGCAGCATACGCGGGTTGCAGAAGTCGACGGTCCCATGGAGTTGGGACGCCCGAGCAGGGGGCAGCTCTGTCATTCTGTAATTTCTATATCTGTTGTAAGGCGTGTTGCTGGTTTGGCTCACGCCGGAGATCTGCCGAGTTTTAGGGCAACTCCGCTTGCCGTAAACAATTGATTATACAAACGATAAACGGGCTGGCCGGTTTGGCAACCCCAACTTATTCCCGCGTCGTGTTTTACTTGCGTATTGCACTCGCTGATAATTGGCTAAGTGTTGATGCTGTCTGTCGTAAACGTGCTTATGAGTTAAACGAGTAAACTGTCAAGCCGAAAAGCTTCCGCGGGTTTAGGCGTAGTCTGCCGGTGCAACGTTTGAGCTGGTCTCACCCTCAAGACGTTCCCGGGAAGTGCCGCACACCACAGTTAGTCGCTTGAGACAAGCCAGAAATTGTGGCTGTGACACATAGCCCATGCGGCACTTCCTGGGGCGAAACCAGCCCGGCAGGCCACACCCAACCCGCGGATTGCCCACGCCTCATCTCTTTAACAGTTCCTTGCTTAGCCTTTTTTTCTTGATGTGCACTTCCTACAGTAAACGCATGCCAAACACAAGAGCAAGAGATAAATGCATAGGAGGGTGGCACTCCAAACTCGGACGTGCCTAACACCCCTTTTGCAATATTCATGGTTCAAAGAGACTTTACATATAACATCGGAGGGCTGCCACATCCCGGCACCTCATCCGTGAGCCTGCCACACTGGGCAGCTCAAGATACAACATCAACTGATGGGCAATCGGCCAGTGTCCAGGCTCTACCGCAGTAGCATCCACGGTCTGCATCCGCACTCTGTCTCTGTTGCACTCCGTCGCAAGCCTCCCGGCTTCCTATCGTCCGTCCCAGTCTGGGAAACCACTTCGGCATGCTGCCGTCCGTCTGCAGCCTTGCCTGCAACGATACCGCTGTCCTTCCGCAGCATCTGCCAACCAACTGGGCGCACTCTCTCTCGTCTAACCATGCCCAAGAGAGCCCCCACAAGACCGATGTCCGTCTGCAGTCCTGTCCGCACCGCACCGCTGTCTTCCGCAGACTAGGCTGACTGCCACACGTCTAAGTCCCGGCAGAAACTTAGACTTCGCACAGGCACCTCCCATGAGGCCAGCCGCAGGCAAAGCACCTCCACGTACTGTGGCATTCCTCCTGCGCTGCGGATCCTTACCTCGTTGCAGAGGGAACTTCTGGAACCGTGCACGAGCTGCTTTCTCCGGAAAGTGTGCCCTCCTCTGGAGCTTTCGGAGGACGGGCACGCCCTGCGTGTGCCTCAGGCCCCAACCTCGGTTGAATTGAACCGCTTGGATCGATCGAACCGGCACCGTTGTCCGCTTCACCTCTCCGTGCTCTTGGACCTTTAAATATCCACTGAGGAATTCCCGGGTTTCAAGGCCACGTATATCGGAAGTGCCCAACTCTAATAAGATCCATTGTAGCCGAAAAGAGAGTAAGGAGACCCATATCCGGACATCTAAGGGAGCTCGAACACCAATGAGAAATTTTGAAGACAAGATGGGTGTCAATGCATGCATACCCAACACAGGTAGTACTACGAGAACATCTTTGAAGGAACCTTGAACAAAATTAAGACAGGCGCCTTTTCCGCGGGCCAACCTGCTTCCTTTATTCTTGGTTGCTCCCCATCACTTGACTCATCCGCTCCCAGGTCGAGCTCCTCCTCGGGCGCACATGCGGCGGGCTCCCAAGGCGAGCTCAAAACGTTAAGCCGTGACCGATTCTTGTTCTTGTCTTCCACTTCCTTGTCTTGTTGCCGGGCGCTCACTTGGTGGGCGCGCTTGCGCTTGCCGGCGGACTCGTTTCTTTGGGCGCACGTGTGCGGGGCTCCCAAGGCGAGCTCAAAATGTTGCTGAGACGCGACCGGTTCTTGTTCTTATCTTCCGCCGCCTTCTCTTTTTGCCGGCGGACTCGTTTCTTTGGGCGCACCTCCGCCGGTCTTCCAAGTCGAGCTCCTCCTTGGGTGCAAATGTGCCGGCCTCCCAAGGCGAGCTCAAAACGTTGCTAGGACGTGACCGATTCGTGTTCTTCTCTTCCGTTGCCTTGTCTTTTTGCCGGGCGCTCACTTGGGTGGGCGTGCTTCCGTTTGCCGGCGGACTCGTTCCTTCGGGCGCACATGCGTCGGGCTCCCAAGGCGAGCTCAAAACGTTAAGACGTGACCGATGCCTGTCCTTGTCCGCCGTTGCCTTTTCTTTTTGCCGGGCGCTGACTTCGGCGGGCGCGCTTCCCTTTTCTGGAGATGGAGTTGTTTCTTAGGGCGCACATGTGCCTGGCTCCCAAGGCGATCTCAAAACGTTGAGCCGTGACCGATTCTTGTTCTTGTCCGTCGTTGGCTTGTCTTTTTGCCGGGCGCTCACTTGGGTGGGCGCGATTCCGTTTGCCGGCGGACTCGTTTCTTTGGGCGCACATGGGCCGGGCTCCCAAGGCGAGCTCAAAACGTTAAGCCGTGACCTGTCCTTGTTCTTGTCCGCCGTTGGCCTGTCTTTTTGCCGGGCGCTCACTTGGGTGGGCGCTCTTCCGTTCGCCGCCGGACTCGTTTCCTTGGGCTCACGCGTGCCGGGCTCCTAAGGCGAGCTCAAAACGTTAAGCCGTGACCGATTCTTGTTCTTGTCCGCCGTTGCCCCGTGTCTTTGCCGGGCGATCACTTGGGTGGGCGCGCATCCGTTTGCCGGCGGACTCGTTTCTTTGGGCGCACATGTGAAGGGCTCCCAGGGCGAGCTCAAAACGTTACGCCGTGACCAATTCTTGTTCCTGTCCGCCGTTGCCTTGTCTTTTTGCCGGGCGCTCGCTTGGGTGGGCGCGCTTCCGTTTGCCGGGGGACTCGTTTCTTTGGGCGCACAGGCGACGGGCTCGCAAGGCGAGCTCAAAACGTTAAGCCCCGACCAATTCTTGTTCTTGTCCACCGTTGCCTTGTCTTGTTGCCGTGCGCTCACTTGGGTGGGCGCGCTTCCGTTTGCCGGAGACGGAGTCGTTTCTTTGGCCGCACATGTGCCGGGCTCCCAAGGCGGGCTCAAAACGTTAAGCCGTGACCAATCCTTGTTCTTGTCCGCCGTTGCCTTGTCTTTTTGCCGGGCGCTCGCTTGGGTGGGCGCGCTTCCGTGTCCCGGCGGACTCGTTTCTTTGGGCGCACATGTGAAGGGCTCCCAGGGCGAGCTCAAAACGTTAAGCCGTGACCAATTCTTGTTCTTGTCCGCCGTTTCCTTGTCTCTTTGCCGGGCGCTCACTTGGGTGGGCGCGCTTCCGTTTGCCGGGGGACTCGTTTCTTTGGGCGCGCAGGTGACGGGCTCCCAAGGCGAGCTCAAAACGTTAAGCCGTGACCAATTCTTGTTCTTGTCCGCCGTTGCCTTGTCTTGTTGCCGTGCGCTGACTTGGGTGGGCGCGCTTCCGTCTGCCGGAGATGGAGTCGTTCCTTTGGGCGCACATGTGCCGGGCTCCCAAGGCGGCCTCAAAACATTAAGCCGCGAGCAATTCTTGTTCTTGTCCGCCGTTGCCTTGTGTATTTTTGCCGGGCGCTCGCTTGGGTGGGAGCGCTTCCGTTTGCCGGCGGACTCGTTTCATTGGGCTCACATGTGCCGGGCTCCCAAGGAGAGCTCAAAATGTTAAGCCGTGGCCGATTCTTGTTCTTGTCCGTCGTTGGCCTGTGCTTTTGCCGGGCGCGCACTTGGGTGGGCACGCTTCCGTTTGCCGGCGGACTCGTTTCCTTGGGCTCACGTGTGCCGGGCTCCCGAGGCGAGCTCAAAACGTTAGGCCGTGACCAATTCTTGTTCTTGTCCGCCGTTGCCTTGTCTTGTTTCCGTGCGCTCGCTTGGGTGGGCACGCTTCCGTTTGCCGGCGGAGTCGTTTCTTTGGGCTCACGTGTGCCGGGCTCCCAAGGCGAGCTCAAAACGTTAAGCCGTGACCAATTCTTGTTCTTGTCCGCCGTTGCCTTAGCTTTTTCCCGGGCGCTCACTTGGGTGGGCGCGCTTCCGTTTGCCGGCGGACTCGTTTCTTCGGGCGGCACATGTGCCGGGCTCCCAAGGCGAGCCCAAAACGTTAAGCCGTGACCAATTCTTGTTCTTGTGCGCCGTTGCCTTGTCCTTTTGCCGGGCGCTCACTTGGGTGGGCGCGCTTCCGTTTGCCGGCGGACTCGTTTCTTCCTTGGGCGCACACGTGCCGGGCTCCCAAGGCGAGCTCAAAACGTTAAGCCGTGACCAATGCTTGTCCTTGTCTGCCGTTGCCTTGTCTTTTTTCCGGGCGCTCACTCGGGTGGGCGCGCTTCCGCTTGCCGCCGGACTCGTTTCTTTGGGCGCACATGTGCCGGGCTCCCAAGGCGAGCTCAAAACGTTAAGCCGTGACCAATTCCTGTTCTTGTCCGCCGTTGCCTTGTCTTTTTGCCGGGCGCTCACTTGGGTGGGCGCGCTTCCGTTTGCCGACGGGCTCGTTTCCTTGGGCGCACATGTGCCGGGCTCGCAAGGCGGGCTCAAAACGTTAAGCCGTGACCAATGCTTGTTCTTGTCCGCCGTTGCCTTGTCTTTTTGCCCGGCGCTCACTTGGGTGGGTGCGCTTCCGTTTGCGGGCGGACTCGTTTCTTTGGGCGCACATGTGCCGGGCTCCCAAGGGGAGCTCAAAACGTTAAGCCGTGACCAATTCTTGTTCTTCTCCGCCGTTGCCTTGTCTTTTTGCCGTGCGCTCACTTGGGTGGGCGCGCTTCCGTTTGCGGGCGGAGTCGTTTCTTTGGGCGCACATGTGTCGGGCTCCCAAGGGGAGCTCAAAACGTTAAGCCGTGACCAATTCTTGTTCTTCTCCGCCGTTCCCTTGTCTTTTTGCCGTGCGCCCACTTCGGTGGGTGCACTTCCGTTTGCCGCCGGACTCGTTCCTTCGGGCGCACATGTGCCGGGCTCCCAAGGCGAGCTCAAAACGTTAAGCCGTGACCAATCCTTGTTCTTGTCCGCCGTTGCCTTGTCTTGTTGCCGGGCGCTCACTTGGGTGGGGCCGCTTCCGTTTTCCGGCGGACTCGTTTCCTTGGGCGCACATGTGCCGGGCTCCGAAGGCGAGCTCAAAACGTTAAGCCGTGACCAATGCTTGTCCTTGTCTGCCGTTTCCTTGTCTTTTTGCCGGGCGCTCACTCGGGTGGGCGCGCTTCCGCTTGCCGCCGGACTCGTTTCTTTGGGCGCACATGTGCCGGGCTCCCAAGGCGAGCTCAAAACGTTAGGCCGTGACCAATTCCTGTTCTTGTCCGTCGTTGCCTTGTCTTTTTGCCGGGCGCTCACTTGGGTGGGCGCGCTTCTGTTTGCCGACGGGCTCGTTTCCTTGGGCGCACATGTGCCGGGCTCGCAAGGCGAGCTCAAAATGTTAAGCCGTGACCAATGCTTGTTCTTGACCGCCGTTGCCTTGTCTTTTTGCCCGGCGCTCACTTGGGTGGGTGCGCTTCCGTTTGCGGGCGGACTCGTTTCTTTGGGCGCACATGTGCCGGGCTCCCAAGGGGAGCTCAAAACGTTAAGCCGTGACCAATTCTTGTTCTTCTCCGCCGTTGCCTTGTCTTTTTGCCGTGCGCTCACTTGGGTGGGCGCGCTTCCGTTTGCGGGCGGACTCCTTTCTCTGGGCGCACATGTGTCGGGCTCCCAAGGGAAGCTCAAAACGTTAAGCCGTGACCAATTCTTGTTCTTCTCCGCCGTTCCCTTGTCTTTTTGCCGTTCGCTCACTCGGGTGGGCGCGCTTCCGTTTGCCGGCGGACTCGTTTCTTTTGGCGCACCTGTGCCGGGCTCGCAAGGCGAGCTCAAAACGTTATGCCGTGACCAATCCTCGTTCTTGTCCGCTGTTGCCTTGTCTTTTTGCCGGGCGCTCACTTGGGTGGGCGCGCTTCCGTTTGCCGGTGGACTCGTTTCTTTGGGCACACAAGTGCCGGCCTCCCAATGCGAGCCGCTTCTTGGGCGCCCATGTGCCGTGCTTCCAACCCGAGCTCAAAACGTTAAGCCGTGACCGATCCTCTTTCTTGTCTTCCCCTGCCTTGTTCTTTTGCCGGGCGCTCCCTTGGTGGGCGCGCTTGCGTTGGCATTCGGACTCGTTTGTTCGGGCGCATTTGTGTCGTGCTCCCAATGCGAGCCGCTCCATGGGTGCCCATGGGCCGTGCTTCCAACCCGAGCTGAAAACGTTAAGCCCTGACCGATCCTCGTTCTTGTCTTCCGCCGCGTTGTATTTTTGCCGGGCGCTCACTTGGTGGGCGCGCTTGCGTTGGCATTCGGACTCGTTTCTTTGGGCGCACTTGTGCCGTGCTCCCAACGCGAGCCGCTCCTTGGGCGCCCATCTGCCGTGCTCCCAATGCGAGCTGCTCCTTGGGCGCCCATCTGCCTTGTGCTTCCAATGCGAGCTGTGGCATGCTTCCAACGCGAGCTGCGGCGTGCTCCCAATGCGAGCTGCGCCTTGTGCTTCCAACGCGAGCTGCGGCGTGCTCCCAATGCGAGCTGCGCCTTGTGCTTCCAACGCGAGCTGCGGCGTGCTCCCAATGCGAGCTGCGCCTTGTGCTTCCAACGCGAGCTGCGGCGTGCTCCCAATGCGAGCTGCGCCTTGTGCTTCCAACGCGAGCTGCGCCGTGCTCCCAATGCGAGCTGCGCCTTGTGCTTCCAACGCGAGCTGCGGCGTGCTCCCAACACGAGCTTGTGGCGTGCTCCCAATGCGAGCTGCTTCTTGGGCGCCCATCTGCCTTGTGCTCCCAACGCGAGCTGTGGCGTGCTTCCAACCCGAGCTGTGGCGTGCTCCCAATGCGAGCTGCTCGTTGGGCGCCCATCCGCCTTGTGCTTCCAACCCGAGCTGAAAACGTTAAGCCGTGACCGATCCGCGTTCTTGTCTTCCGTTGGCTTGTCTTTTTTCCGGGCGCTCACTTGGTGGGCGCGCTTGCGGTGGCGTGCTCCCAATGCGAGCTGCTCCTTGGGCGCCCACCTGCCTTTTGCTTCCAACCCGAGCTGAAAACGTTAAGCCGTGACCGATCCGCGTTCTTGTCTTCCGTTGGCTTGTCTTTTTGCCGGGCGCTCACTTGGTGGGCGCGCTTGCAGTGGCGTGCTCCCAATGCGAGCTGCTCCTTGGGCGCCCATCTGCCTTGTGCTCCCAACCCGAGCTGAAAACGTTAAGCCGTGACCGATCCTCGTCCTTGTCTTCCGCTGGCTTGTCTTTTTGCCGGGCGCTCACTTGGTGGGCGCGCTTGCGGTGGCGTGCTCCCAATGCGAGCTGCTCCTTGGGCGCCCATCTGCCTTGTGCTTCCAACCCGAGCTGTGACGTGCTCCCAATGCGAGCTGCTCCTTCGGCGCCCCTCTGCCTTGTGCTTCCAAACCGAGCTGTGGCGTGCTCCCAATGCGAGCTGCTTCTTGGGCGCCCATCTCCCTTGTGCTTCCAACCCGAGCTGTGGCGTGCTTCCAACCCGAGCCGTGGCGTGCTCCCAATGCGAGCTGCGCCTTGGGCGCCCATCTGCCTTGTGCTTCCAACCCGAGCTGTGGCGTGCTTCCAACCCGAGCTGTGGCGTGCTCCCAATGCGAGCTGCTCCTTGGGCGCCCGTCTGCCTCGTGCTTCCAACCCGAGCTGAAAAACGTTAAACCGTGACCGATCCTCGTTCTTGTCGTCCGCTGGCTTGTCTTTTTGCCGGGCGCTCACTTGGTGGGTGCGTTTCGTGCGAAGGGTGGTGCGGTGAACGCGCTGCTTGTCGGGTCTACCTGAAAATTGGCCTCGGGTCATTCGTAGGGTGGTCGGCTTGCGGTGTGTTGCCGTGTCCGCTTGGTAGCGCATGAGCAGTATTGACGGCAACGCTCATCTTGGGAAGGCACGGTGCAACACCGCAAGTGGTGCTTCTGTGGCTCCCAACGAGGGCTTGCTTCTTCGGTTGTTGGGTCCAAGATTTTCGGTTAAGTTACTTCGATGATGCCTATCACGCATTTCTCTTTCGGTGGAAGTGTCCTTTCGTGTGAAGGGTGGTGCGGTGAATGTGCTGCTTGTCGGGTCTGCTTGAAAATTGGCCTCGGGCCATTCGTAGGGCGGTCGACTTGCGGTGTGTTGCCGTGTCCGCTTGGTAGCGCATGAGCAGTATTGATGGCAACGCTCATCTTGGGAAGGCACGGTGCCAACACCGCAAGTGGTGCTTCTGTGGCTTGCTGTGGCTCCCAACGAGGGCTTGCTTCGTCGGTTGTTGGGTCCAAGATTTTCGGTTAAGTTACTTCGATGATGCCTATCACGCATTTCTCTTTCGGTGGAAGTGTCGTTTCGTGTGAAGGGTGGTGCGGTGAATGTGCTGTCTGCCGGGTCTGCTCGAAAAATGGCCTCGGGTCATTCGTAGGGCGGTCGGCTTGCAGTGTGTTGCCGTATCCGCTTGGTAGCGCATGAGCAGTATTGATGGCAACGCTCATCTTGGGAAGGCACTGGCAAACGAAGCCACACCAACACCGCAAGTGGTGCTCTGGTGGCTTGCTGTGGCTCCCAACGAGGGCTTGCGTCTTTGGTCTTCTTTCGGTTGCTGGGTCCAAGCTTTTCGGTTAAGTGCCTTCGATGATGCCTATCACGCACTTCTCTGCCGGTGGAAGTGTCATTTCGTGTGAAGGGTGGTGCGGCGAATGCTTTGTCTGCCGGGTCTGCCTGAAAATTGGCCTTGGGTCATTCGTAGGGCGGTCGGCTTGCAGTGTGTTGCCGTCTCTGCTTGGTAGCGCATGAGCAGTATGTCTGTTACGTGACTTCGACGACGCCTATCGTGCACTTCTCCATCGGTGGAAGTGTCATTTCGTGTGAAGGGCGGTGCGGTGAATGCGTCGCATGCCGGGTCTGCCTGAAAACTGGCCTCGGGTCAT
>BSBM01003233.1:0-65931 GCA_027924585.1 Larix kaempferi
TTTGTTCTCTGTGTTCTGCCTGATATCCGGATTTGCGAGGAGCGGCATTTCCATCGATGTGCTCAACGGCGTTCTCGGTCTTTTCAGTGCTGCTGCCGTACCGCCAGCCATCGGTCTTCTCGGGGTGATCTACAGTCGTCCAGGCCGAAGGAAGAACGCTGCGTTTGCCTGTTTCGCCGCTGGAAACCCGCTCGGCTTCGTTTGTGGAACGATCTTTGGCGGTATCGCTACCAGCTTATTCGGGTGGCGAGCATCATTTTGGCTTAATGCGATCATCTTCCTGGTCTGCACAGTGGTAGCGTTCTTCTGTATCCCGACGGACCCAACGCCCAAGCAACCATTGACCTGGGCGAACATCAAGCGCTTCGACATCGTTGGCACGATACTCACGGTCTGCGGGATTGGCATGTTCACAGCAGCTTTGAGTCTGGGCGACGAGGCGCCTGATGGTTGGAAGACTGGCTACGTGCTAGCTCTTCTGATTGTCGGTCTTGCGCTTATGGTTGCATTCGTATTCTGGGAGCTGCGGTTTGAGACGCCCTTGATGCCGATGAGCATCTGGAAAGATCGCAACTTCACGCTGGTCCTCTGCATCCTCATGCTCGGGTGCATGTCTTTCACGCCAACTTCATTCTTCATGGCACTGTATTTGCAGAGAGTCTGGGGCGCGTCAGCCTTGATGGTTGCGGTGATGCTCCTGCCGATGGCTGTCAACGGAGTGATCGTCACGTGTTTGCCGGATTCTTCTTGCACAAGATCTCGAACAAGACTCTGATGCTGGCCGGAGCAGCCGCCTATGCCGTTGCGAATCTGCTGTTCGCGTTCAACACCTCGCACTCCAGCTACTGGGCCTTTTGCTTTCCGGGATTCACCATCCTCGTCATCGGAGCAGATCTGCAGTTCAACGTAGGCCAACATGTACGTCATGTCATCTATGCCGCCGTCACAGCAAAGTCTCGCGGGAGGGATATTCCAGACATGTACCAAATTATGCATGGCTGTCGGCTTTGGAATAGCTACCGTCGTGCACGACAGCGTGGAAAGGAATCCGACGTTGTCGAGCTACTGGGACAAGGCTACACAGCCGTACACCGCGGTCTTCTGGACCTCGTTCGCTTTCTCAGCATTCAGCCTATTCCTGGTGCCGTATCTGACATCGGCACACAAGGTGGTGAGGAGAGAAAGGACAGTGAGACGTCATCAAGCATATGCAGTGGGACGGAAGAAACGATGGTGGTCGAGACAAAGTGAGCAAGCCACCATGTGTGTGTACATACTGGAGTCTAGAATAAGAAGTCTCGCGAGGGAACCATGTAGCGTGAGATATTGTTTGAAAGGTGACTACCAAACCTGTGCCCGGACACTGCCAGCCTGGGTTAGCATGCGGCTGGCATGCGTTCGCTTGTCGCGCCCGTCGAATCTGTCAGCGATCGGCAGCGCGTCCAATGGAGCGTGCGTGCGTGCGGTGCCCGTGAATTCGGTTGGACGATGAATCAGCACGATTGGCGACGCGGGAATCGTGCGATAGCGTGTATGGCGGGATCCGCTGCTTCCGCGCCGCGCCCAATCTCGGGCTGCCTGCTTGCCGGCCGTTGCATCTGCGATCCCTCGTCACCAGCATCGCCGAGCGCGAGCAGCGCCCGTCATCGTTCTGCGCCTCTTCGCAATGCGAGTCCGAATGAGGCGTGTCTGTATCCTAGTGGATTGGCTGTCGGGACTGCCAAGCCATCGGCACATGCGTCCCGATGTGCGTGAGCCACGCGTCGGATCGATTGCATAACTCTAATCACTAAGCCGAGTGTTTACGCGGACATAGCCTCGCCACTTGAGCACGTTGAGTTTCCTCTGCGGCATGTCGGCAGGTTGCAATATATAGACTCGCTCGTCCCGGAGCCTCATCCTGTACCGCCGCGCGCGCCTTGCTATCACCACGACGGAGACGTCGTATCGCGTGCACGATGGGGTTCATTCGGCAGACATGGACGCTTTGCGAGAAGACACTGACCATTGTAGCCGTGCGCCACTGGTTCAGCACACTGATTCTGGCATTTCTGGCACCGATCATTTTCATGTTCATCATCTCGTATGCGAAGAACTTCTTCGTGCCACCCTCGGATTTTGGTGTCGGCTCGCCACTGCAGATACGATCATTATCTGATGCCCTCTCTGCGTCCGCCGGAGGCCGAAACACCGTCGCTTTTGTCAACAATGGATACACCGGAGGAGACATTGAACGAGTCATCAACGAAGTCGCCGCTCCGATCAGGTCTGCTGGCAAAGATGTTCGCATCCTGAACACCGAGACCGAGCTCCTCACCCTCTGTCCAAGCTCGATCCGCGGCGTCACACTTGCTTTGCTGCGGTGGTGTTCCAGTCGGTCGCCCAATGAAGGAACTGGCAGGGTGTGGAATTACACTCTCAGAGCCGACGGCTCATTTGGCACCAACATTTACGTCAACTCAGGCGTGAATGATGCCTGAGATCTACGCCATCCCGCTCCAGCACACCATTGACAATGCGATCGCTGGTCTTAGCGGCGCGTCTCTGCCGGATAACGTTCGCGAGTATCCATATACGTCCGACACCGCCGAAGGACGCCAGAAGAACATCACCCGTCTCTATATGAAAACGCTCATCCAAATCCTGGGAGTCGCGTACTTCATTGGTATTGTCGGCATTTGCTATCAGCTGTCGGGTCACATGGCTGAAGAACGGGAGTCGGGCATGTCGAGTCTGATTGAGTCCATGATGTCGACCCCACGGCGATACATCCCACAAGCGGCACGCCTGATCGCTTTGCACATCTCTTTCGACCTGCTTTACCTGCCAAGTTGGATCATCATGTCGATCATCGTCGCGAGGCTGAACTACACATACTCCAACTCTGGAATCGTCATTGGATTCTTCATCCTCGCCGGCTTGTCCTTGTCGTCTTGGTCCATTGCATGCGCAAGCTTCTTCCGTAAGGCGCAGCTCTCCGGTATCACAGTCACCATTGGCTCTATCGTTCTGGCAATCATCATCCAGGTCATCCCGCCGCCGTCCACTGCTGCAGTGGTCATCCTTACGCTTTTGTTCCCGCCAATCAACTTTACCATTTTCATCATCTACATGGCCTACTGGCAAAGAAGAAGCATTGCAGCAGACCTGAGTCAAGCGGCACCGGTGCCCCATGGCACGTACCCGGATACGTTCTCTTCATCTTCGCAATACATCCATATATTTGGCTACCCGATATTGGGCGCTCTGATCGAGCGACTACGCTATGGCGCAGCTTCCCAATCACGAACCTTGCTCTACTCTTCATCGACAGACAAGGAGACCGTCAAAATCTCAGGTCTAAACAAGCAGTATCCTGCCAACTGGTTCTGGAGGTCAGTAGTGCCCTTCTTCACGCGGCGGAAGACTTCTCGGCCAACGGTGCACGCCGTGAACGATGTGTCGATTTCCGTGCTCCGTGGTCAGATCATGGTACTGCTCGGTGCGAACGGCAGCGGTAAGAGCACTACGCTCGACATGTTGGCTGGATTGCAGAAGCCCACCAGCGGATCCATTGAAATGGATGCTACTGGCGGAATTGGTCTCTGTCCGCAGAAGAACGTCCTCTGGGATGATCTTACAGTCTACGAGCACGTCAAGATTTTCAATCGTCTGAAGTCGGACAAGCTGGACTCACCGACGGAGATCAAGGCAATGATCGCTGCGTGTGACATGGAATCGAAGACCTCTGCTCGATCCGGAACGCTCTCTGGAGGGACAAAAGAGGAAATGCCAGCTTGCCATGATGTTGACAGGCGGCTCTAGCTTGTGTCTACTCGACGAAGTCAGCTCCGGATTGGATCCTCTCAGTCGCCGCAAGATCTGGGACATCATCCTCGCCGAGCGTGGCAAGCGATCAATGCTGTTAACCACTCACTTCCTTGACGAAGCCGATCTGCTCTCGGACGAAATCGCAATCCTTTCGAAGGGTAAGTTGGTCGCAAATGGATCCGCTGTCGAACTGAAGCACCATCTCGGCGGAGGCTACCGGGTGCGAATCTATCACGAGAACGAGAAAGATCTTCCGAAAGAGTTGGCCGCAACTACAAACCGAGTGTACCACGATCAGACGGTCTATCATCTACCGAGCTCTGCTGCAGCTGCAGCATTCATCGCTCAGCTCGAGCTGGCTGGCGTGAAGGAGTACCAGGTCAATGGCCCACGATTGAGGACGTCTTCCCTGAAACTGGCTGAAGAAGTGCGCGAAGAGCTCGAAAAGGACAGGTTGCCGGCCGCCGTATGGTAGACGGCGAGGATTCTACGCCGCATGAGAAACCTTTGCAACTCGCTCCCGGAAGGCAGCTTTCGTTCTTCGGCCAGACTTGGGTCCTCTTCCGGAAGAGGGCTACCATCTTGCGCCGAAACGCGTGGCCTTACCTCGCAGCTCTCTTCATCCCTATCATTACCGCCGGCCTCGTCACCCTCTTTGTTAAGGACTTCACAGCTTTGTCTTGCCAGCCGACGGATCTTGTTGCGTTTTGCGTCTGGAGATCTGTCTCTCGAGAGCCCCCTTGCAGCGAACGCGAGCATCGTCAGCGGACCCAATGCTCCACAGACCTTCATTCACTCGGTATATCCTCTACCTGAATGGTTCGAACTTCTTCAACGTCAGTTCGCTCAATGCACTAGAGGCCCGGGTTCAGCGAAACTACTCCTCCATCAGACCTGGTGGATTCTTCCTGGGCAATACGCCAACTTTCGCCTGGCAGGGTAACTATGGTCTCATCTATGCTATTACGGCTCAGAATCTTCTGGAAAGCCTGCTCCAGATTTCCGATCATTACTAGCTACAGCTCTTATTACGCTTCCGTGGGCACCCTCGGCTGGCAAGAGCCTTCAGCTGATATTGTACTTTGGCTTGGCCATGAGTGCATTCCCTGGTTTCTTCGCTCTCTACGTCAACGTTGAACGTACCAGGAACGTTCGTGCGCTCCATTACAGCAACGGAGTCCGTGCCGGCCCCCTCTGGCTTGCATACATCGCTTTTGACTTCATCATCGTTCTTCTTGTCGCTGCCATCGCGATCATCATCTTCATCAGCGTTTCGAATTTCTGGTACGCGCCTGGATACCTGTTCGTGGTCTTTGCGCTATACGGCTTGTCGGCTACACTCATGTCGTATGTCGCATCTCTGTTCATGAGCAGTCAACTCGCCACATACACAATTGCTGCAGGTGGTCAGTGCTGCTTCATTCCTGCTCTACTTCATTGCATTCATGTGCATCATCACATACTCTGCTCCCGTCAACGTTGACTACAACGTCAGCGCTGCGAACTACGCCATCGCACTATTCTTTCCGGCAGGGAACTTGCTTCGGGCGCTTCTCCTGTCGCTCAACGAATTCTCTCTCCTCTGCCGTGGGTACCGACATCGCATCCTACCCAGGCGCGTTCAAGGTCTATGGCGCTCCGATCTTTTACCTTAATTCTCCAGTCGGCCTTCTACTTCGCCATCTTGGTGGCATACGATAGTGGCTGGAGACCCGCATTTTGGACTCGAGCAACGCATCGTGCATCTGACATCGAGGAATCGGAGGACGTGGACGCGGAAGTGTACAGAGAAGCGCACCGAGTTGACAATGGTAGCGACGAGCTTCGCGTCAAACACGTCAGCAAAGCTTTTGGCTCTAACCTTGCTGTGCAAGACGTAACGTTTGGAGTTCCGAGATCGGAAGTCTTTGCCTTGCTTGGTCCGAACGGTGCTGGTAAGTCCACCACGATTGGCTTGATCCGTGGCGATACGCGACCCAGCGACAAGTTTAGCGATGTTTCTCATCGAGAACACCTCTATCGTACGACAACGTGCTGCGGCCAAGATCACATCTTGGTGTGTGCCCGCAGTTTGACGCCATGGACCAGATGACTGCGGTGGAGCATCTACGGTTCTATGCTCGCGCGCGAGGTGTCGCTGCTGTGGACCACAACGTTGAACAGGTCATTCACGCTGTGGGTCTTGCGCCATTCAAGTCGCGCATGGCTGCTAAGTTGAGTGGTGGCAACAAGAGGAAGCTGAGTCTGGGTATCGCACTCATGGGCAATCCCTCAGTTCTGTTGCTGGACGAGCCGAGCAGTGGAATGGACGCTGCCTCGAAGCGTGTGATGTGGCGGACCTTGAGCGCCGTGTCCGAAGGAAGATCGCTGGTCCTGACAACACACTCCATGGAAGAGGCTGACGCCCTGGCTGACCGAGCTGGAATCATGGCGAAGCGCATGCTTGCACTAGGCACGACGGATGATCTCAGGAAGAAGCATGGCGACGCTCATCACGTCCACCTCGTGCATCGAGATGCACCCTACACTTCGTCACAGGACATGGATGAGATCAAATCGTTCATCGTCAGCAACTTTCCAGGCGCCGTCACAGAAGAGCGCGCTTTTCATGGACAGCTGCGCTTCAGTGTGCCCAACGAGAGAGGCCCATCGTCTGATGACGATGCTTCATCCACGAGCGATGACTCCATCAGCAAGAAGAACGGCGTACACACCACCATCGCAGCGACGACAGGCAGCAGCATCAGTGCTCTGTTTGCGCAGCTCGAAGCCAACAAGGAGAAGCTCGGCTTTGAGTACTACTCCGTCAGCCAAGCCACCCTTGACCAGGTCTTCCTGAACATTGTCACCAAGCACAACGTGCTCGAGGAGAACTACGCCCGCGCAAACCCGTCCAAGCCGAGTCTGTGGAAGAGGGCACAGAAGGAGGTGCGATCGCTAGGAGGGCTGATCACGTACTAGATCTACACGAATTTTCTTCAGAGCATAGATTATGAGATACCAATGAATAGACCTGCATATTGCATTCACATCATGGCCCGCTTGTTCTTCTGCTGTGCTTGTGACTGGGCGATCCGGAGGAAACGGTGAGCCGCATAGCCGGAACCAAGCATTCGAGCCAAGTAGTGAGCCACGCGGGCTGCGGGGAGCATTGATTGACCCAGGGCTCGCGTGCCTTCCACTGGCCGGAGCTGCAGCCGTGTCGTCAATGCCTATGTCATTGGAGCGTCGCTGGCCAGGTTCCGAGCATCGTAGCATCGACTTCAAATCGACGCTCGAAGACCCTTACAACATCTCATCTGTACCTGAGCTTCTCCTCCGTTGGCCCTCACCTAGGTACTCTTGGTACCCTGCAATCTTCATTACGTCAATATGTCTTCCACTACAGTAGGCGGTAAAGCCCTCCCGACTGAGCACCTTGACAAAGCTGAGGAAGCTCTCGCCGACGTGGTCGACCGTGCGGGTTCGCAACAGGAGGAAGACCCGAAGAAGAATATCCACCAACCTGCTGCACATCAGTCTTCTCACACATGGCTCCGATCGCTGTTCCCGTACGGCTCGATGGAGGAGTTTGAGAATGCGTGGCATATGGGTAACTACGTCTTGGATCGCAAGACCGGTCAGAAGTCTTTTGAAGAGATGAGTATTTACGTCCGCGTATGAGTTCAAACGACCTTCAAGAAGATGCAATGACCTTCTAAGCTGACGGATTGCGGCAGCTCGGCATGCACCTGCTCTACTATGGCTCTGAACAACAGAAGGCTTTGCACTGGAAGCGAACGCAGGATATGCTTCGCGAGCAGAGCATGAAGATGGGCAAGCAGTACGACGCGCCAGAAAGCAAAGACCACATCCAACCATTCATCGAGAGCTTCGATCTACAGAGCACATTGTCGGAGTTGAAGGTATATTTTCTTGTTATTGATCCGCATGCTTGTAAGCTGACTCGCGACCAGAAATCAGATCCCAAGGAGTACAGCACCTTCAACGAGTTCTTCGCTCGTGAGCTCAAGGAAGGCGCTCGTCCTATTGCAGAACCCGAAAACGATCTCGTCGTCTCTAGTCCCGCAGATTGCCGACTGACGGTGTTTCCGACCACGGACCTAGCGACCAAGTATTGGATTAAAGGACATGGATTTACGCTTGCCAACCTTCTCGGTTCACAGGAGGCCGCCCAGCAATTCGAGGGTGGCAGCATCGCCATTGCCCGACTTGCCCCGCAGGACTACCATCGCTGGCACTGCCCTGTGACCGGCAAGGTCGAGAGTATCAAAGACATTTCCGGAACCTACTTCACCGTGAACCCGCAAGCAATCAACGAGTCAGGCACACTAGACGTCTTTTGCGAGAACAAGAGATCTGTCATGATGGTACGTCGCTCTGACAGCGGCAGCCCAGTCGCGATCATCGCAGTCGGCGCAATGCTGGTCGGCAGTATCAGATACAACCCAGGCATCGATGTTGGAGCCGAGGTGCAGAGGGGCCAGTGTCTCGGAGCGTTCCTGTACGGAGGCAGCACTGTGATCGCATTATTTCCCAAGGAGAGACTGTCCTTGATCAGGACCTTGTCAAGAACTCAACCGAGCAGGTGGTGCGAGACATTAGTGAGGGTTGGAGACCGTATCGGAGTTTCCACGGGCAGGCACTAGAAGAGCCAGAGGCGGGTGAAGAATCGGCACCACATCAAGCCTACCTCAAAATCATAACGGAAAGACTTCACTATTCCTTTCACCTTTCGTCGTCATGCCTGCGGCGCCTCTCAGGAGAGGCGACTGCGGTAGCGAGGACGACGTGATCGTGGGCTTCTCGAACGCGTTGTCTCATGTTGTCTGCCATGACTTCGCTCTCCGTCATGACGACGTTCTCGATCGCGCGATCGCGAACGATGTTTGTGCCGATGACTGCGCTCGCGATCTGGCGATGCGGTACGTGACCGGCGCCTCCGGCGTTCTCTTCTGTCCTCGCGGTGTCTGCCACGGTCTCGATCACGGCTCCGACTTCGGTCGCCTCGCCTTTGGCGATCGTAAGCTCGTCGACTGTCATGCTCGTGTTGTCGGTCCGTATGTGTGCGCGCAGGTCGTAAGTCCTTCACAGATGCAAGGTCCCGTTTGCTCGTCTTGTCGTTGTCGCCGTCCTCCAGAGTCTCACGCAAAGCCTTGTTGATGTCCTTCTGGCTGATCTTGCTTTCACCCAATGGCTCATTGTTGGCGTTACTCCTGTCTGGCACAGGCAATCCCATCGCACGTGCCATAGCGTCCTCTTCCGCCTCTTTGATCTTCTTCAGCTCTTCGCGCCTTCTTTCCGCTCAGCCTCAGCCCTCTGCTCCGGTGTGAGGTCTGCATCTTCCGCTCTTGCATACCATCCTAGATCTTTGCCTTTCTGCCACCGCCCCACTGGTGCCATTAGGGAATGACCCAGGTAGTTCTCGCGATGAGTGCTCGATTTGACGTCATCCCAAGAGAAGTTCACGCCACCGCGCGAGCCCTCTTTGCGGACTGTCTGGACGAGATCCATGATTTCTGGCGCCAGTGACAAGAGCGCTTGCTCACAAGTTTGCCTTATGAGACAAAGTAGGCGTGAGAAACCGCGTATTGGTCTACAGCGAGCACGATCTATGCACAGGAAGATGGACAGTACTTAGAATCAGTAGCGTTTCACAATTTGGAGCTTGCTTACTTAGGCCTAGTCGCTGCTTGCCGAGACAGGTACTCCGCATTGTGGCTTGTCCATTGGACAGGCTGTCCTCCAGGCGAACATTTTCAATGCTTCGCACCCACATCGCAGCAACCTCGTTTCAAGTTCTGTCTTGAGACGTATCTGCTATGATGGGCGGACTGAAGGCGACTGTAATTCTGGCTGCGGCCGCAGCGGCTGCGGCACAAGATACATCAGTATTCAGCAAAGCCAGCAACGATAGTCTTCTGTGGGGGACCTTACAGATCGAATTTGTACTTTGGCATTCGATCACGATTGCCAAAGTCTGTCGCCACGGGTCTGTTGTGGTCTCGCGTCGAGGACTTCTCAACTGTTCAGAACCAGATTCGCTATACTTGTGAGCAGCATGAGGGCATGGACGGCTACGGCTGGGATGCCTACGACCCTAGGGTCGGCGGCGTGCAGGTAGTACATGACAAAGGTCATGGCCTGGATCTCGAGACTAGCTTCGTCAAGTTTGACGAGGGTAGAGGTGGTTGGGGCGCGAGAATCAAGGGCACGCCGAGAGAGGATGCAGAGCCTCAGATGGGCAGCCAGGGCGGCCCTCATGAGATGAAGACTGCCATTTGGTTCAGTGTCAACGTTGAGGGTCTCGGCAGCATGGAGGCTTTGGATGCTGAGGCGAACGAGGAACTAGGCTACGAGGGCGATGTCATTCTGCAAGGTCAAACGGCTGACCTAGGCGAGTTCAAGCTGAAGATCACAGAAGCAAGAAGGCAACTCGCATCCTGTTCATCCGCATGGGTCTTATCACCAGAAGCCTTTGGACCACACATTGGTTCATTCCTTCCAATTGCCCGAAGAGAAAATCTGGCAGACCAAATGTACGTACATCGATACAGATAAATGAAATATTGAGGGTGTCGCTGACGCAGGCTTCATGTAGCAATTGTTGTTCTCGTCTTTAAAGACAACGATAGAGGAATACGTTGAAGAGTACGGAAACGAAAAGCTCCCACCGCCCTGGCAGACGTACACGATACAGAACAAGCCTGGCAAAGGCAGTGCTCACATTGTACAAAAAGTCTTTGAGGGACCATTCGAATTCGAGGTTTTCTTCACGCCATCAAGCGTATCGACGCCAGCGACCTCAGAAGATCTTACGAAAGCTCTCGCGTCATTCTCAAACACGTTCGACAAGAAGTTTTTGGAGACGTTCAAGCCAGAGGCGCCATTCACCGAGCAGAAGTACATCGACTTCAGCAAATCCATGTTCAGCAATCTGATTGGTGGCATCGGCTATTTCCACGGTGACCAAGTCATCGATCGATCGTATGCTTCCGAATACGACGAAGACAACGAAGGCTTCTGGCAAGATGCAGAAGAGGCTCGTGGACGCAATCAACAAAAGCTCGAAGGACCATATGAGCTGTTCACAGCTGTCCCATCGCGTCCATTCTTCCCGCGTGGCTTCCTATGGGATGAAGGCTTTCACCTTCTTCCAATCTTGGAATGGGACGCTGAGGTCACGATGCAAATCATCAGCTCTTGGTTCAACACAATGGATGATGATGGCTGGATTGCTCGTGAGCAGATTCTCGGACCAGAGGCTCGCGGGGGGGGAGCAAAGTTCCGCAGGAGTTCCAGATTCAGTATCCGCATTACGCTAATCCGCCTACTTTGTTCATGGACCCTGGAAGCTCTGTTGGACAAGTTTGACGGCAAGAGCAACACTGGCGCAGGCGGCGGTACCGAGGTTTTTGCAGACGCCGCGTCTGTCAAGGCCTGGCTGACAAACTTGTACCCGCTGCTGCAGCGCAATTTCGACTGGTACCGCCGCACTCAGCAGGGTGATATCAAGACATACGACAGGGGAAGCATTCAGCTCCAAGGAAGGCTACCGCTGGCGCGGTCGGACGCCTCGTCACATCCTCACTTCAGGCCTCGACGATTATCCGCGTGCGCAGCCTCCGCATCCGGGTGAGCTGCACACCGATCTTATCAGCTGGATCGGCCTCATGAGCCGTAATATGCTTCGTGTAGCGACCTACCTTGGCGAAGCCGAAGATGTCAAGAAGTACACTCGAATCGCAGAGGCTATCCAGAGGAATGTGGACGATCTGCATTGGTCCAAAGAACAGAGCACCTACTGCGATGCCACCGTTGACGCCTACGAAGAGAGCATCCATGTTTGCCACAAGGGATACATCAGCATCTTCCCCTTCATCACTGGACTTGTCGGTCCAGAACATGAGCATTTGAAGGATGTTCTCGCCTTGATTGCCGACAAGGATGAGCTGTGGAGTGGACTTCGGCATTCGCAGCTTGAGTCAGAAAGACGAAGGATATGGCCAAGATGAGTAACTACTGAGAAGTCCTATCTGGATGAACATGAACTATCTCATTGTCAAGCAGCTATTGGTAAGTTCATGTGCGACATCTATGATTAGGAGTGTGTTACTAACTGGTACAGAACATTGCGCAAATTCCGGGACCGCAACAAAAGCGCGCTGCGTCCATGTACACTTCTCTGCGCACCAATTTGGTTCAGACTGTGTACAAGTCCTGGAGCGAAACGGATTTGCATGGGAACAGTACAACCCAGAGACGGGAGACGGACAGCGAACGCAACACTTCACTGGCTGGACTAGCCTGGTTGTCAAGCTTATGGCAATGCCTGACCTTGGCAAGTCTTGGTGGAGGACATGATGAGCTATGAAGCACTGATAAACATAGATCTCTTCTGCTGTGTCGAAGCTTTGCAAGGCCGAAAACTGCTCCACGCGACAACACAGCCATCATCGACATGAGTCATGATGGTAGATGTTTCCAATGGTTCATTGATTTATTGAAACTTGAATGACATGCCATCCTTTAGAATCTTGTCCAGTCTTGTCATCCCTGGAAGAATCCAGATGTTCATATCTCGACCTGGATGATCAAGATCTGGACACCGACCACCGTCAACGAAGCCAAGCTTCTCCGCCACACGGTTACTCTGGCGGTTACGCTCGTTCGGAAATACGATGATATCTCTCTGTCCATACTCGTCTCTCAGGAAGCGCAAGACCTCAGTCGCGGCTTCAGTAGCATAGCCTTTGCCCATCTCGTCCTCGACCAAGGCCCATCCGATGTCGGGAGGAAGGTGTGTAAGGTCCCTCCAGGAGTCGCTGCTATGCGCTCTGCAAGGCTGATATAGCCCGCCAGCTTGCCATTCGGGTCGTTTATCCCAACGCGCGGCATGTAGGCCGTGATTTCGTTGGCTTGATCGCCCGCAAATTGTTTCCCTCGAAGTCCGAACATTGGTATCATGGCTTGGAGGTCGCCTAACGTTCGCGCGCCAAAGTCACCTGCACGTTCAAGGGCGGTCGGTGAATTCAGCGCGGCCAGCATACACTCTACCATTTCTGGAAATGACGAGTACATATCGCTCCAGAGTTAGGCGCTCGGTGTATAGATATCGAGGCCAGAGATCTTGTACGGTGGCCATGCTGACTTGTGATGTCTTCGCGTGTCTGCCGAGCTCGAGCTGAAATGCTATACAATACAAACGACTCTGTCCGAAGCTAGTTGCGTGGTCTCGTCTACGTCGAGCGTGTGTGGTCAAAGAAATGCTTTAGAGGAAGCACTTTTCGTATGCTTACGGATCTCGTGATGTAAGAGATCTTTGTACAGTGCCCACACGTCGGTGAACTGCAATGTGCGAAGGAGCACTCGCTCACCTGAGCGTAGGACATTCATCGATGACGAACCCGGTTGTCAGCGCTAGTGCGGCAGTGATGAGTTTCTCACGGTCGTTCTGGTACACCTCCGAGGCATTCAAAGGGCTGTGGCTTACTTGCACCAAGGTGGCGCGCCTAGCTTGGTGAATTACTGCAAGTCGCACAAGCGTCAGACACGTACGACAAAGTGTACAACCCATGAAGAAGGCACAAGTCTGCCGGCCTTGGGTGCGAAAAATTCACTCTGGCAAGCTTCCACAGCGACCAAGCTGCAGCGCATCAGTAGATGCATGCCTACCTACAACGACCTCGCCAGAGACGATCGAAAGCTGCTGAACACACCGACGAAGCTTGTGCAAAGGCCAGCTGGGGTCAAATTAGCAGCATGTATCTCCAGGATCTCCTTCGCAATCGCAAGAAGCCAAACTTATAGAGCCAGGCTACAGCTCGAGTGTGTATCTACACTAGCTTGCATTGGCTCACAATTGCTCTTCCTGTCTCGCACCAAGATCGAATCTTCCTGGCGTTTCGTCAGTGACTTTGCAGTCGATAGCGGTTGTAGCGCATGTTTTCCATGATGATGCGGCGCCCGTGCAGATTCAAGACTTAGCCGAGCATGTACTCGGAGCAAAATTCTGACTGACATCTCGACACCATGGCGGGGTGAACGTGCCCAACGAAGGACGTGTGTGCTGGGGTGCTGGCGTTACGCGATGTCTTACGCGTGGCGTGTAGCAGTATCGTCACCAGGCTACAATTCTTGAAGCATATGCTTTATTACATCTGTAGCCCGTACCAAAGATACGAGCTGTGAGATTCGTCACAATGTGTAGGACGAGATTGGCAAAACCATTTGTCATATCATGGAGAAAGCCAATTGCCAAATCGTGTATCTGTTTCAGCATATGTCAGCCGGGTTCCGAGAGTATTGAGGTGAGACTCACAAGCCAAGACTGATCAATCCACTGAGATAGTCACTTCTCCCGTTTCCAGTCAAATAGCCCAACACCCAGATGCTGGTCCCAAATGAGATCAGCTCTGGTAGAGTCAGGCTGAGAGTCAAAGGTTGTGATACCATCCATGCTATGATACATAGCAAAGGTCCGACGAAAAGAGCTACCTGCACGCCCGTACCGGCAGCAGCATTCAATCATAAGATCCATCTCTTGTTGTCGAACAATCGAAAGGATCTGTGGTAGCTCGGCAATCTCGGCAATAGCAGGCAAGATGAAGAATCCTGTAAAAGTCGGCGAAGGCACTAAATTGGAATCAGAAGAGATACCAAGGATCTTGGAAGCATACAGATAGGCAGCGGCAGCTGACCCAAGAATTGCGACGACGGAGCTGATTGTTGTGAGTTGTCCAGTTCTTTTGTTGGTATCTTCGCGAATGTCATCCTCAGACTCATCATCGATGATTCTATCATATGCACTCGCATGAGTCCTACGGAACACCTGGTATAGAAAGTACATGGTCATGAGTACCAAAGAGGCGACCCGAGAGAGTAGCAGAGAGGCATCGCCGGGTCGGTCGTTCAGTGGCTCATTTGGAAAGAAGGCGAGCAAAGCATAAGGGACGATCGCTGTAGCAAGTAGTGACATCAAGGTGGAGACAAGCGTGATGTTGAAGTGAGACTCGACCCAGCGCGCACCTGCAACAACGAAGCAGATCCCAGGTGTCTATCGTAGAGTGAGTTGTGCGACTATCTTGCATCTCGGTTTCGCTTACCAGTAGTGTAGCGGCGACTATCTTGCCTACAATATAAGCCTTGGCTTGGTCTAGACGCCCGGTGAGCAGTGCGATTACAATGACCTATGTATGATCATTCAGCTCTTTGTGAACCGGAACTGGAACTGGAACGCGGTGCGTTCCTCGGCAAATCGCGTAACCTACCTCTAGGTCGATCGACCATACAGCGCCCGTCAGATCCCACACAATCCCCAGGAGCCTTGAAGCTGGCAACGAAAGCTCCTCATTCCCGTATCTGAATAATCCGAACGCTCCGAGAAGCGCTGCACAATTCAGCCAGAATCTGACGGCATCAGCTGCCCGTCGAATGGCGCGGAGTAACGCCAACGAGCTCAGGACGAGCAGCACATTCGCCCAGGAACAAGTAGCGAGGAGCCAAGCTTGCTTTCCTAACGCGAACAGTACCCGCGCCGGCACGCGAACGAAGGTGCGCTCGTCGTGGCGCATACCAAGTGCGCCGCGCGAACTACTGCGGCGCAGATAGTAGTCGTCGATGCGGCGATAAATGGACATGGTACCGCGATGGATCGGCCCGTGGCTGGCCTCGGATAGTAGCAGGGAAGTTCGCGTCGCAGTAATGAGCTATGGTCGGGGAGACTCGCGATCTTGGCGACAGTGATCTATAGATGGTGCAGCGCCATAAGTTAGCCGCTTCATCGCGAGATTCCTCTCTCGACACGCCTCAGAAGTTGGGCTGCGAGCAGTTCTCGGTCCTGGCGTAAGCTAAGAACATCCACGAAGGTGCCCAGCCGAGTGACGTGAGACGCTAGTATCAAGCGCTTACGGAATTGTAACACCTCAGGACCATGAGCGGAAGTCGGCAGCGACTCTTGCTATGAAAGCTCGAGATCATGATCTGGTGCTATTTCAAGACCTCGACTGTCGGCGATGAGCGGGTTTGAAGCGCTTGGGGGCTGCTGCAGCTATTGTGCAGTTCGTCGACTTGGCGATCACGTATGGAGCAAAAGCAATCGCAATCCATGACAGTAAATATGGACTGGATGCACGTCTACAAACCCTTGATCGAATGACTGTGGAGTTCCGATCAAATAACGAGAACCTTGTAAAGGAATGTATGCTGAGATCATGCGATCCCGCGAGCTCGAATATCGACACCCTGCAGAGCATCGCCAGGCGATGTGAACAAGCCGCAGCGGAGCTGGCCAAGCTCATCGACGACGTCCGCATGACGGACAGAACGCGATGGAAAGCAGTAGTAGCGGCATGGAAGTCGGAGCGCAAGCGGGGATAAGATTGAAGCCAAACAGCAAGAGCTGGGTGCTTGTCGACGTTGAATGCCAGGCTCATCTGCAGAAAATGATCCTGTAAGACAAGCCCGACTCGTCTCTCCACAGTGCTCACATCCAGGCCTCAAACTCCCTACTGACGACAATTTCTACCAGAGATGAGCAGTATCTGTTGGCCAAGGCTTTGAGAGCAATTTCTACGCGACAAAATGATACGCAATCAACACTGTCCAGACAGCTTATGACTGTGAAGCGTGAATTACTGGATGCGTTGGACAAGCCCGAGGTCAGGAGGGATCCGCAACTTGTACAGAAGCTGCACGATGTGCAGAATATTGGAGGACATGAGTTACCGTGTGAAGACATACTGAGCAGTCTGGCCTTCGACACAATGCAGCTTCGATGGGACACTATTGCGCGCCCTACTCAACATACTTACGACTGGATCTTCTCCAGTAATTCCCACGCAGAGGCGCCCATCCATTTTGTGGAATGGCTGGAGGGTGAAGACAATGTCTATTGGATTACTGGCCGAGCTGGGTCAGGCAAATCGACCTTGATGAAATATATCAAGGACCACCCAAAGACCATGGAATCTCTGCAGCGATGGTCAAAGGGACGCGAAATAATGATAGCGGACTATTACTTCTGGTATCGCGGAGATGATCTTCAGAAGTCTCAAGAAGGTCTTTTACGTTCAATTCTCTACAAAGTGCTCGAACAACAGCGAGGTCTCATCAAGTATGTGTGCAACAGACGATGGGAACTCGCTACAGCCGGTAGAAATACTCGACACATGCCATGGACTAAGACCGAACTGCAAGAATGCGTGACCAAGCTCGGAACCTTAGCGCTGACGAGTCCGGCACTCGGCGAGCACGTACTGACCGACAACAAAGACGTTCATTACTGTTTCTTTGTTGACGGTCTCGACGAATACAGTGGAGATAGCGCGGATATTGTGAAAGCTCTTGAGAAACTTGCCACCGGTCCTAACATCAAGATCTGTGCTTCGAGTCGACCCTGGAATGAGTTTCGATACGCGTTTGAGAGCATATCACGACTCGGACATAGTATCGAAGTGCATCAGCATACGAAACATGACATCGAGCTTGTGATCAATTCTGAACTGCAACCTGTACTAGACAAGATCGGTAGGGAGCGCTGTGAGTTTGGATACAATCGTCCAGCAAATGAACGACATGTCTCGAGGTGTCTTTCTGTGGGTCATTCTCGTCCTCAGACGAGAACTCCTCCCTATGCTCAAGGACCGCCGAAAAGCACCATGAAGATGCAAGAAAGGCTGAAGAAAATACCAGAAGGTATGTTTTTCCCACTGGAATTCACACCATCGCTAATGTTCTACAGATCTGCTACATTATTTCGATGAAATCTTCACGAAGATCTGGAAGGAAACGAAGTTCCCGGAAGAAACCGCAAGGATCTTCCGCACGTGTATGGCCGCTAGGCAACCTGTGCCTCTAGCATGTCTTGACGTGATGACACAGGATGACCCTGAGACATCGTGCTCAACGACCTCAATGAAAATTCGCATGGCGAGGTGGACTGCAGCTGATGTCGAGTCCGCTACCGCACGGGGTCAACGCACGTTGCCTCGACCTGCTATGCGTCGAGGCCATAGATCGCCGCGCGGAACATCGTTCATCTGGTACCAGAAGCGTTGCCCTGGAGAGCACTAGGCGCCCCACGCCGCCTGAGACACAAACATTTGACTCGGCCAATGGTCTAGCCATCATCGTATTGATTTCTTGCATCGTACAGTCGCGGACTTCCTTTCAGATGGACAAGTGTGAGCAAAGACCTGGATCAGAAGTCGGGCTACGCGCTTCGACGCCGAAAGCACTCTCTTTTCGTGCTATGTCTTCCTGGTTCGCAAGTCCTGCGAGCAGGGGTATTGTGTCGAAAGACTGATGACCCTCATGGTGCACTCTAAGCCTACTTTACTGCCCCAAAGCTACTTCGGACGGGGCGTACTGCAGAGATGCTGGCAGCACTGGATGGCACTATGCAGCGGTCCATCGCCACGGATGTCTCTGGCCATTGGACCAATAAGCTGGTATCTCTTCCTGGTGCCCCATCCAGCGAGGGATACTATGGCTAGCAGATGTTTTGGCAGAATTTGGTGAGCGCGATCTGGTCAGTCATCTTATCGAGTTCGGTATCATCGGATATATACAAGCGGCTCTGTCGGTGCCAGGCGACCCCATCAATCGTAAGAAAGGACGACCCTACCTCGACTACGCATTACGTCCAAATGTGTACGCTACCTATCGAGTCCAGGAGAAGTCTTTGTTCCCGGAAGACGTGGTATTCAATGTTGAGTTGATAAGCGTTCTGTTGACCTTGGGCTGTGACGTGAACAGGAAAATCTGGATCTACGAGGGCCGCACTATCTGGGACCTTTACTTATCATACCTCTACGAACAACGGAACCAGATTGACCAGTCGACGGCTTTCCAATCTACACAATTGTTGGCCAAAGCGGGAGCCAAGAATATTGCTCGTTGTCAGCTCTCAGCAACCTCACAGGAACAGACATCAAAGTACCGCGATAAGGCATCGCGCCATGAGGAACTCTCCACAGAACAGATATTGCGCGCGGTTTTTGGCGCAGAGAGATGCAACCTTCTCATGGATGAGATTGCCAAGAGCGAGCCCAAACAATGGTCTCCGTGGACATTGTTTGGGTGGAGTTAGGAGACTAACACAAACCCTAAGCAACAGTAGATATGCGCACTCAAGGAGACAAACGGGATACTTCGGGATTGAGAGACTCGGTTTTCGAACATGGAAATCGTACGTGACAAGATATACATGTCCCGATCACACCTGGCATCGATTGTATCTACCAGAAGGAGCTGTGATCGGTATACATGGAATGTAGCTTTCGGATCTGAGTCAACTTGACGACATAGCTGTGACACTGGTAGAACCTGGCTGATAATTGCAGCTTTCGTGGCCCAGTAAACTTCAACCGAGTCAAGAAGCCAGTGTGCCACGAGTTTATGTACAAATCTATATCCCACGCCACGTTTTATTCCTCAGCATGCCCAGTTGGACCATCTGGACTGTAGTCCGTGGTCACAAATGCGCGATCCACCTCACTGAGACCCTCTGCACAATACTGCAGTGTTTCTGCGATGTCGTGGGTGAGCGAGAAAGCTTCGTGTCCTTCTCCAGAAGGATGTCGTACTCTACCCAGATACCGTCTCCAGCATGATAGGCCTGTGCACAAGAAAGTTAGCTGTTAAGAATATGTCGCAAGATCAACTCGTGGATCACATACCTTGACGGACTTAAAGCCGTCAACCACATTCTCGAAGCGCCAGGCAAGGTAGATGAGCTTTCGCACGAGCTCGTCGTCGGCAGCCTGGCCAGACAGACGTGTGATATTCTCGAAGCAGGTCGAGCTCCAATCGTAGATAATGAAGAGGGACAGGAGTCCAGCGCCTACAGGATCAAGCCACCAGACATTGGCGGCCGCGCCGATGAGTGGGAACAACAGCGACAGGGTGTTGAAGATGACGTCTGTCTTGCAATCCTGAGCCAATGCTATGTACCTGTGTGGTCTTGATCGGAACGCAGCCAAACCAGATGATACCCTTGATGCCGATCGTCGCCGCTAGTGCGGCAATGGCAGCGGGCGGGTAACGACTCTGCCTCGCCCTCCAACGGCATGATCTTCTTGACCGAGTCCTGCAAGATCTGGAGGAAGGAAATGACCATGATGATGGAGAAGACCAAGATACCAAGTGGCTCAAGACGACGGCGGGCCCACGGGAAAATTTCCTTTGTAGCGTGCTCAGGCGCCACGCAACAAGACGATTGGTCGTCCACACAATCATGGTGCAGAGCAGATCCAGTGCCGAGTCGAGCAAGGACGCTCGCAGCGACAAGGACGATGATGTGAATGAGGCAACAATCTTTCCCACGAGCAGAACAATGTTGGCGATAACGTTGATGTTGATGGCCCATCTAGCTCTCTTTTCGGCCTTTCTCCGCTTCTCCTTCTCATCCTCCGGCAACAGCTCTTCAATGTGTCCAGAGACTTCCTGGATGCCCGCCTCGTCGCTCGCAGACACCGTCGTGATCCGGATCGGGGTCCCATAGAGTCGATAGCATCGTCGGCTACGGCCATGACCACAGCATCGACCTCCAGCCAGTCGTTGAGCCGCTTATTGAGCTTCTCGTAGTATTTCTTGACGCCCTTGTTCTTGATCTGCTTGAGGTCATCGTCCGATTTACGATACTTTTTCCAACTGATCTCTGTCCGATGCCGGTGAGCAGCGTCTTCTTCAGCTCGTCCCGCTGCTTATCTTGGAGCGCCGAGTTTGCCGCGTCACGAAATCGAAAGATGTTGGGCCTCGGTCGCGCATCTCCGTTCTGTCCGCGTGCTCCGCTGTCAGAGGATCGAGCCTCACCATTCTCCATCTCGCTCTCTCGCGACAGTGGCCGGTACTTGTGCACACTGTTGGTGCTCTGCCCGCTGACGAGCCCACGTTTGCCAACCATCTTTGCAGTGTGCACTGTCAGAAGAGGTACAGAGAAGGAGAGGAAGAAGCGCACGCAGGTAATACGACAGAGAAGACCGACTGAGGAATCAACGCAGGAATACTCTTTCTAATTAATAAAGGCACCGACAAATGGCAGCGCATGTCTGCGACGTCCGAGCTGTTAGCAGCTTCCCAGTCCGAGATTCCGCGGCCGCGTTTTGTGATGACGACATCTGGCGCGTCCACGAGTGGAACGCGTGCGCAGGAGCCAACCATGATGTAACAAGTACTAGGCACCTGGGCACCTTTCAGGTTTCGATCGCATCATCGTGTATGCTGTGTCCCGAAACAACCACGTGCCGCTATCAAGCCAAGCTTCCGTGCCAAGTAGGAGCTGGAGGCTCATGGTGCAGACATCTAGCATCATCATGCGCGATCCGAGGAGCAGCAGCTCTAGCCGCCGGATCGATCTGCCACTAGTCGCGAGAGCGTCATAAGTAGCGGAGCGGGCTTGCGGCTCAACATTCATAACCAGGCGGACGCCGAGTCCAACGAGTTCATGTATACCCCGGGTTCAAATTTGCGCTGGTGCAATGCATTGCTAGATGCATGGTGGTCCAGCTTGTATGTGATATCAATCGCTAAATAAACTACCAAACCAAATCAAATTCATCGTCACGGTCGTTATTCCTTGCATGCGTCATGCCTTCATGACTGGAAGACCTTCTCCATACCCTCCAAGAAAATGTCCGCATGCTGCTTCTGGAAGATCAGCATGGGTCGCAGACGCACCGCACGCGCGCCTGAGCCGCCGATGTTGATGCCGACGCCCTTGGCCTTGGCAAGGACCTCATCGCGGCGAGGCGAGTCCCACGCGATGAACGTTCCCTGACCCTTGCCTCGGAGATTCTGAACCTCTTCGGGGTACTTCGAAGCGAGGCGCTCGAGGCCGTTGTAGAGGTAGTCACCCGTCTGGGCAGTGTTCTCGACGAGGTTGAGGCGTGCAATCTCGTTGATGATGGCGCGGAAAAAGGATGGCACGGGCTGGGTCTCCCATCCAGGTGTTGAACTGACGGGTAGGGCTTGTTCGGTCTGAGCTCTGGGTTGCCGAAGTAGTATCCGGCCGCTTGAGCCTTCTTCGAGAAGGTCACCATGTCCGGAGGATCCTGCATGTTCCAGTGCTCATGGGCCCAGAACTTGCCAGTGGCACCAACGCCAGTCTGTACCTCGTCCACGATCATCAAGATGTTGTGCTTCCTGGTGAGCGCACGGAGGCCCTGGAAGAACGCCGGACTGGCGTGGTTGTCTCCACCCTCAGACTGCACAGGCTCGATGTTGATCGCGGCAACAGGGTTGTGGAACGTGGTCATAATCTTCTCCGTCTCTTCCAGACAACGCGCTTCCTCGCGGGCGTTCTCGTCAACGTGTTGCTCCTGCGGGGTACTTGAGCCGCTGGGAATGGTGCTTGAGGCCAGTCGAAGGCAGGCATGTCAAGTTTGTGGATCGGCTTGGAGCGAGTGGTAGATAGAGAGCCGAACAAACGGCCATGGAATCCACTGGTGAAGGACATGATCGACAGGTTGGGCGAACCAGGTGACTGATTGTTCATGGTGCTGCTAATATCCTCCTGCGAGAAGTCAACCTCAGCTCCACCACGCTCTTGCTGTCGCCTCCACATGAAGGCTGCCTTGTATGCCAGCTCATTGGCATCTGAACCCTGCGGTGGCAGTGAAGACCTGGTCCAGACCCTGAGGCGCGACTTTCAGAATTCCGCTTTCGAGAATTCAGCCCAATCATGCTGCGGGAAGTTGCCCAACGCCGGTCGATTGATCAACGCAGAGGCCATATCCGGGCTCGTTGCGGCGAGGAGCAGGCTCGGGTTGCTGTAAGCCGGACTGGGATCGAAGCGATCTGGGCGTACACATCGAGGAGCACATTGCCGTCTAGGTCTGCAATATAGTTGCCGAAGCTGTTCTTGTAGTTTGCCATCATGTTTCAATGATCGGGTGTCGAACACGCGGTCGAGATTGGCAATGGCTGCCTTCGACTTGGGACCCGGGATGGCGCCAGTGACGATGGGAGCAGAGGGCTCATCTGGGAAGAAAGGCTGGCTCGCGAAGTCAGAGACATAGCTCTTTACCGCTGCCGCGACTGAAGCATTGCGAGGCGGTGTCTGAGTAGCTAGTGACCTCTTCGCAGAGGCACCAGATCTGGCGCACAGAGAAGCCCGCGCGGCAGGCTGTGCTCGAGCTGCAATCTTGAGAAGCGATGTCATGATTGTGGAGAGGTTGACGGTGGGAAGAGAATGCAGAGATTGTACATGGCGGAGAGGGCGGCATGGGGTATATGTATCACGGAAGCCACAAGCTGTTGCCATTACGCGCGGACCCTGGTCAATGTAGCTCTCTTCCTCAATCGGGCATGTGTATGCAGGACTGCATCGTGGGAACGACGGCAATGATGTTAGCGAGCATGCCAGCCCCGCCACGTCCCGGATCGGTAGCCGCGACGGAGCCGGCGGCGCTTCCCCACGCCGCGTGTACTTTCTCGAAACAGTCAAGCGCCACACCTCTTCTATCGTGGTAGGGCGCAACCGTTGGTGCCATTGATCACTCTGTGCTTGGTAAAATATTCTCGGGTCACACTGTAGCACAGGTCAACGTACGATCATCAAAATTACGCGAGAGTTTCATATGTGTTTGTCGAAGATGCACTGTACACTCATATGTGGTCGTATTGTACATATTGTGGACACAGAAAGCCGACATCTCCAATGGTATGCCACCAACCAGATCGATACCCATACTCCGGCCACTCAATGCTCTGTAACAAGCCGCATCTGCACGATAAGACGGTCGCCTGGCGCCCCGAGATATGTCCCTCTCTGCTAAATCCGATAAAGCAACTCGCTCATAACTTTGTACTGTTACAATCATAATGCTGTCATAACTCATGCTTCTTTGCCAGCTCCGTGTTACAAGCCGTGTGTGCTACACATGGATGCTCGCAAAGCTACTCCGAGAGGTAACGTCAGCGTCCACAGTCGCATCTTCAGGGGCTGCATCTTCAGGTTGGTACTTCTCAGTATGAGTGGAATCTTTGCGTCTCCGATCTCGCCCTCGCGGCAAGGTCCGAGTGACAGTACCGGCCTGCTCCTTGGCAATGTACTCCCAGCACATGAACTGCCAGTTCAGTTCCTTTCGCCAGCAAAGCCCGTAGCCGAGGCCGACAGGGCCGCTGGAGTTGCTAACCTTCTCGGCTGTCAGACCTCCAGTCTTGGGCATCGCGGTGCTGGAAGATGACGCGTCCGACACGGCTATGAACCAGCGCCATCGAACACATCATGGCAGGGCTCGTGAGTGAGGAAGATTTCGAGCTTGAGGCACAGGTAGCCGTCCGGTTTGAGGTTGTCAAGCTGGAAATACTTGGCCTCTAGGGGCATGACTGGAAGGTCGAGGAAGAAAGCATCCCGAGCCTTCACATCATGCTCGAGACCACCTTTGTTGAAGTTGCCTCTCCGCTTTCGCCGCGGCTTTGGTCACAGCTTGAGATGCGCAACGCAAGCGCTTTCGTCCGATCATACCGACCGCGCGCATGACGACGTGGCCCATGATGTTGCCTTGGCATGGTCCTGGTGAGTCGATTGACACTTGCGTTGGCTTGAGGTCGGAAGCGAGCATCACCAGCGACAGCGACCACTTGGCTGCGACCATCAACGCGTTCCATAATCACGCAGCCAGTCCCCACACCCAACCCTTGCTGGCGCGCGTCTGTGCCGACTTGCTCTGCAAGTGCCAATGCTTCTTCGACACTGAGATCATCTTCAATCGGACACTCTAACTCCTCCTCAGCCTTAGTGATGGCGGACGGATGAGCACCGAAAGGGTTGGTTTTGCGATAGAATGTAGGCCAGTAAGCTGCCGTCCAAGCGGCGGCTTTCTCCGGGCTTGTAGGCGCTAGCAGTGGTACGGTGATCTCCTTCATCTCGAGTGGAAATGCCCAGGACTCGGGCGAGGAGCAAAAGGGCGGATGTTGAAGTAGAATCTCTTGAAGACTTTTAGCATCAACGCAGCGCGTCGGACAGATGAGGAGGTGAAGAGTTTGTGGTCGTGAAGCGCTTCGCGGGGCGGCTTGGAGTCGTCCACTCCCATTCTGTCGAAGCCGAGGATTGCAATGCTGATGAAGAAGTCGATGGTGGAGTGTTTATGTCTTTAAGAACATTCGGCTTATTCAACACATGCTCTGGCAGAAACTTGGGCTTGGCGAAGCGGCGTAGATGCTGAAGATCGACATTTTCCTGACCCGGAATGGTTTCTTTGATGACTCTAGCCGACAGTGTTAGCGATTCGCCGATATATACGCAGCTTGCCCGGATGAGCTATCAATGCGATAGAGCCACTTACCGGAGGATTCCCTCGGCATGCTTGCTAGGCAGCTCGACGGTCCATACCTGAATGGTTTCATCGCCGAGACGACATTCTTCCTTGGTTTTCAGATGAACCATGTGGAAGTCTGGCGGAAGTGCAACAGCGGAGTCGCGCCGAAAGGCCATGACGGAATCGATTAGATTGCCGACTATCGACTGTAGGGTGTGTCGAAGGCGATGCGCGAGGCTTGGGAAGATGTCGAGGAAATTGAAGAAACCCCAGCTGGAGTGCTGGCCTCGAGGCTGCCATACTGGCGACAATAGATTCGATACGAAGGCACGGAGTTGACCGAGACCCATTGCCTGGGCGGCCATGATTGTGCCTGCCTCATTCACTCCCGCGTAATCATCACTTGTGCAAGAACGCTGGCGACGAGGCAGGCCCTAGCGATAATTTGTTGCTCCGTCAACGCCGGGTGAAGCGCGCTAGAGCGCAGCGGGTAATCACGGTGGAGCGTCGGCGGCCCATCCGGTTCGTCTGACGGAACCCTGAATAGATTAGCGGGCGTCCTTACACGTCTCCCGTGGCCATTACGCGTTTCAGCGCGTGAGCTTGCCTCCACCATCGTTCCCGGCTTGAGATCATCGGCATTGCTGCATAGACGCATTGCAGCAATGGGAGTGCCTTTGATGAACCAAGAGACTATCACGCCCCTGACCGACCGGTGGCCTTGTCGAGAATCACAGCTCAAACAACTGGACGCTTTTCTTTCCGTAGGTACAGGTCATGCCGACAACTTCTTGGCCGATCATGTCGTCTGCATACTAACGGAGCCAGCCTCGAACGCCCAGCCCAAGATCACTCGTCATATACGGAGCCCGAGCCACTGGCAAGAGCAACATTACCCGGGCATATCTTGAATACAACGATGTCCCCTACGCCATCGTAAGCAGCCGGGAGTGTGTTACTGGCCGTCATCTTCTCGAACGCACCATCAGAGCTGTGTCGCAATCGGTGCAAGCTCGTTCTGACCAGAGCGGACATGCTGACGGCAAACCTCAACCCCGGTGCGAGAGCCTTGGATCGCTCGCGGTCATACTGGAGAGGGTACTTATGCAACAAGACAAGTTCGTCATAGTCTTCGAAGACGTTGACCGACAGCGAGAAGCGCCGCCCACCTTGGTTCCTGCACTTTCGAGGCTTGGCGAAAGCATTCCTCAGCTTGTGGTTGTTCTCATCACGCATCATCCACCGCCGGGTCACCTCCATCAGACGGGTGTGCCCCACGTCCACTTCACACCTTACTCACGAGACCAGACTTTACACATCGTCTCGCGAGAGCCCTTGGAGATCTTTGAAGAACCGCCTTCGGAGGAGACCGGCTATGATCAGCAAAGCCACGACGAAGACAAGCTCTGGCTCTGGCCTCGCTTCTGTGCTGCAGTGTGGGACTCTCTGGGTGAGAACGTCACTCGGGACTTGGTCTCCTTCCAGGCAGTATGCAAAAGACTCTGGCGACCTTTTGTGGCTCCTATTGTCGCGAACGAGTTTGGTACGCGCGACTTCAGTCGACTGCTGGTAGCGCAGCGGAGATTGCTCCAAGACGAAAGCGTACTATTTCACTCACTTGTGGAGGCTTCGGAAGCACTCGGAAAACCCCGAGCTTGGGTGACACACGAATTGCCATACTTTGCGAAGTGGCTCCTGGTGGCTGGCTATCTCGCCTCGTTTAATGCCAGTCGTCTCGATGAGCTGTACTTCATGAAGGCCACAGAAAAGAAGCGTCGCAGGAAAGGCGGCGCGGTCGCTCGCAACTCCAACAAACCAGGACAGGTCCGCAAGATTCCACGCCATCTCCTGTCGGCATCTCCCTTCACGCTCGATCGCCTCCTGGCAATTCTGCATGCGATCCTACCAGACGATGTGCGAGCGGGTATTGACATCTATCGACAAATTGCCACTCTGACGAACCTGAGATTGCTTGTAAGGGCTGGCGGTATCGGCAGCACAGATCCACTAGAATCTGGCGGAAAGTGGAGAGTTGGCGCAATGGTGACATGGGACTATGCATTGAGCCTCGCACGGAGTGTGTCATTCGGCCTGTCAGATTATGTCATGGATTGATCGAACGACAGGGCTGGCCTTTATATCCTACCATTGCGCAGATGAGCCGAAGTGGAGGTCTGCCTGATACCCTACCTGCCGAACTCAACACCAACATCAAATCCGGAGGAATTGACGATTCTGATCGATACCACCTCGGAACATATCCTTGATCACCACCCCTTCCAGGATGGTCTTCGCCACGATTCCTTCCACATGCTTCGGTTCCACTCTGCCATACCAGATGCCGTTCCCTGCGAGCGCATTGGAAGCCATGGAAGGAGGAATGTAGATGATAACATTTCCGGCAAACTTGTGTCCGCCTATGTGGCTGATCTGCCCAACCCTCGCTGTTGTCTGGGCCGAGCTGCTCCCGTCGCTCGACGTATCTGTACTGGTGTCAGACGAGTTCGACTGGATCGCGATGCCACGCTGACGTAGCTTCTCCTCGAACTCCGCTTGCAGAAGTGGTCCGTATATGCCACAGCGCTCGTCACGACCGCCGTGGCCACAGATCAGGACAAGGATCTCGTCTACGGAGCGAACATTACTGAATGATCGCTGCTGTTCGGGCTGACGCAGAAGCTTCTTCTGCTCCGCTTCTGGAAGACCATCGTGCATCCGGTGTAGCTTCTCGGGAAGCAGGAAACCCTTCACAAACTTTTCGACGCTCGATGCATCGACTGCGATGTCAGGAACGTAACGGAAGCTAGGAAGCAAATATGCTGATGCTGCAGGCGAGCGAGATGCAGATGAATCAGTTGCTTGCGGCACTTCTCCACTCGTAGCAGAATCTGATGGTGCCGTTCGATCAGAAGATGATGGAGATGATGTCTTGAAAGATGTGTTTGTGAGAAGGATATTATTGTATGGCTATATAGAATCATTAGCCCTGCTATCGTACAATATTTTGACGATGTACGATGTTCGCGCTTCTCAGCTACCTGTCTACATACATCGCTGTACTTTCCTCCTCGCCCGAGGAGACCCTTTAGCTGTTTAAGAAGCTTCGCATCTTCATCATCCTCGATGCGACTCTTCCAATCGCTTCGCCCGGTCGAGATGAGCAATTGCTCAGCATAAGTGCCTATTGAGCCGTTGAGACTCGTCTCGCGATCAATTTCGAGATTACTCGGCGTATCTCGACACTGACACGTAGGCGAAGGACAAGTTGGTACGGTGGGGAATGAAGGCTGTGCAAAAGGGATTGCGATGCGAGACGCCTGTCGACGCAAAGTGTGTTGTAGAGAACATTGGAAGACGCGACCTGTCGGATAGCGGAGAGAAAACATCGTAGCACGCATTGTGCGTTAAAGTGGGATGAAAGCTATAGATGAATATGCTGCACTGCTACAGCACAATAATGTGCTGATCTATGTCTATGAGCGTTTGATGATCCTTCGTACGAGGCCGGACATTGAGCGCCTTGTCAGCGGAGGCGAAAGCTTAATCGCGGACTTAAAATTGTCGCCCTCCGTTCGGCACTTCAGCGGCTGCTCGTCCTACGTCACAACGTATTTCGTGATCCGCATACCTAGGTACCATTGCATCAAATAGTCACTAACGAGCGCTTCCATCGTCTCTGCGGATAATGTACGTCCAGCATGATCATGATCGCGTATGAGCAAACATAGTTGAGGTTGACGGCCACAACAACAATAAATGATACAGCCTACAAAGCCGGCACAGTGTTCCAATCGAAGTCGTCAGCGAACGAAAACTCGTCCAGATGCAACGGGTTATTGGGATCCAAGTAGGTCGCGAAGATGTCGTCCATTGCCATCAAAAGTGAACTCGGCATCGTCGTTGCTCTGTCAAACCTTCTGTGCCCATTGCCGAGTCTTTCGCAGGTGTCCGCGCCGTGTGGCGTCCGTCGTCCGGTGCGCTGTCCGGATTTGAGCCTTCCTGCTGGTCGATGATCGTCTCCGGCTTGTCCATTGATGCCGTGCAAAACCACAGGGCTGTTCGCCCGCGCGTCACGGCTTACACGGAAGGTGGACAGGTCGGTCGACTTGTCAAGTCGTTCAAGAACGGTTTTGGAAATTGCCGCGATTGAGTCGGCAGATGACCACGTCCGGCGCATCTTCTGCAGAACGTGGTAGCTATGCCGGAAATCCTGCCTTGCGTCTTCCTGCTGGTGTTGGAGATGCGACTGGCGAAGGTGTTTGTAGGCGACCGATAGAGCGAGAGAGATCGCATAGGGTAGTATCGGAAGCGGATGTAGGGAGGCGAAGAGTGGAGAGTTCATCAAGCGGTTGAGCTCGAGTGCACACAGACTCTGCCGAACATATGAAGGAGAGGCTCGCCGCATAAAACTTCACACCTCGGGAGCGATGCGACAACACAGCCAACAGTAGTGTAATATAGGTGGAGTGTCGCGATGGTGCACTGCGGCAGATTCCAACCGCGGCCTTCGTCCAGCGCATCCTCGAAGCTAGGGTATTCGTCCTCCCAGCCTGTCACCGTGGTCGGAATGCCAGGTCTGTAAAAGGGGAATGATCTTGTTCAATAATCGTGACATGTACATCCAGACGTCGAAAGCCGGAAATCCGCTCTCGCCGGGTTCGAAAGGCTCAATGGCAATATCAATATCGCTCATCATTATTGGTCGTCCATAGACGCAGCTTATCACCCGATCGAGGCTCCACAGGCACCAAAAGATTCGTTTCGTTGTCCCATCATTGCCTGAAGTCAGGCTGGTCTGCTGGCCGAGATGCCAGCCTAGTGTTTGCAGGTAGTGCAGTGCCTGAACGAGACACATCGATGCCTCCTCTGCGCCATCCGGCCCTTCAGAATGGAGCGCCATCAGAGCAAGGACCCTTATTAGTGTAGTCTTATCGAATCGAGACGGGACTCGTAGTTCATCAGCATGACAGAAGCATGTATCCGGCTGCAGAATTCTCGTGGTGCTAGGATATTCGCAGAATCTGCTAGCCGTAGATGTGGCTCAGCCTCGACGTCCTTCGCCGCCACCAGGCACATTGCATGCTTCAGGGGATCTGATACTATGCCAGTCTCATAATCACCGCCCGGAATTCATCTTCGTCAAGAAGCGGCAAGATAGGATGTATCTTGCGGAAGTAAACATCGATCAGCGGACTGAGGACAGTCTTATGTGGTCGTTGATGGTCGTGTTCCAAACTTGAAGCGCGTCCAAGCGAGGCTTGACTGATCTTCTGCTGCACGAGAGCATCCCATTCTCGTTTGTCTACCCAAACGCCAATGTCTTCCGCGTTGGTTGCTTTCGTGCTGTGCGAAGACAGTGGGCGAGACAAAAAATGTTGCCTCTGGCTTCAAATCACTGACGAAGCGTCGTCTGGGCGGCCGGACCGCTTCTTCGGGTTCCGTATCGTCACCACACTGAGCATCGGAGGCAGCAGGTACATGTATACATCGTTTCTGTCCAGTGTTGAGCTTTCCGCTGACTTTCATACGCGCACAGTCTACTCACTTTTCTCACCCGGCAAGATTCGCAAGCTTTGGCCAGACGTCTGCGCTTATGGCTACCGTCGCCAAATTGCTGAACGAAAACCAACTCCATGGATGCGATATACGAGAAACAAAATTGTTACAGCGGGCATCATGAAGGTCATTGACTGCACCTCATACAAATCACCTTTGAACTCCTCTGCTCATCAAGCACGTGGTCGACGAGGCAAAGCGGTGGAGGACTTAGGGCTTTGTGATGGGCCATGCTATCGGACCGACCCTTACGTCCTGCTGACCGTCAGGAGAACGACGACACAGCCGATCAACAGGACAGCGATGCCATGTACATGGTCTTGAAAAAAAAGACAGACGGGTACGAGAGGTCGAGAATATCATTGGAGCCAAGCTTTTTCTAGCTGTCATTACACGCTCATAAAATACACATTAAGCATGGCCGCAATCGGCCCTTCCTCTCCTGCAATCGTGATCATGGATGCGTCGTTGCAATTCCCGCGTATCAGCGGCGCATCGTCGCGAGCGACCTGGGCCATACCGAGGAACGCATGTACTAGTATCAGGCAAAAAGCCTGAGACGAGCAGAAGCGGCGAGTCAGGCGGTCAGCCTCCTGACTTCGCTGACCTGCTGGTCCAATGCCGCAATACTCCTCAGCTTTCTTTCCTGGCCTGGGCCGCTTTCGGAGATGCTCAAGTAAGCACTGTGCAGTCTGGCACTCAACACAATCCATTGATCTTAGGCGCGACGTCGCGGATGTCCGCGTGGCGTATATCGATGGATCCCCAGAACCTTCTCAAGCCATTCGAGACGCTTCTCAACGTTCGTTGCAAAGCTGGGACGTGATGGCCGCTGAGACAGTGAGAGAGACTAGTGGTGAAACATGGTCAAGGTAGTCCATGTTGACACGGATGAAGAGGTTGTCGAAGAGGTCAGCCTGGCGGTCGGATGAGATCCACAGAATCGTCGCCTGCTCATACTCTCCGGCAATGAGCAATTGTGTAATATTGGCCACTTCTTCGTCTTGTGGCTCGGATTGGAGTTCAGCAGGTGCAGGCACAGGTGCAGGCACTTGTTGGCCACTCGGTGCCTCAGACCTTGCCGTGCTTTCACGGACCGGTTCTCTCTCCCCGCGCAGAGTTCTCTGACCGCAGCTTCAGGATAACATCCTGTGTGGCGGACTGCAGGTCTGCTAGCCTTTCAACAGTGGTCGAGAGATGGTTGACAAGACTTGTCAGCTCATCGATCTTCGCGCTGTCTTTCACGCGTTGCGCCTCGGCCTGTTGCAGCTTCTGGTTCGTTGCGAGCTTCAGTGTCGTTGACCATCTTCGGCGTGACTTGACTGCCAATCTTAGGCACCAGACCCTGAATGAGGCTCGAGATCTCGCCGGTAACCTTTGTGGCTGCCAGAGATGCAGTAGTATCGGAGATGGCGCGATGGAAATCCTTGTCCTTGACTACGTGCTGCAAGGAGTTTGTAAGATTTGCCTTGACAGCAGTCTGCACACTGGACGAGATCTGCTGAGGCAGCAGCTCTCCAAGCTTCTTATCCACTGCTTTGCTGACCAACTCTGCTAATGCAGGAAGAACCTTCTGTTCGATGCTCGTGCTAACGATCTGGTGCAAGCTGCGATCCACGTTTTCTGTCAATGTCGATGAGACCAAGCGAAGCAGAGCTTCTTGCTTGGCGCCAGCAGATGCATCCTGGGCACGTCGCTCACTGTCGATACGCTGATAAAGTGCATCGAACTGTTTGGTGATAGATGCCAGCACTTCTTCGCCGCCGACGAATGCATTTGGCGCTGCAGGTTGTTGAGCCTGGGTGGTCGTTTTCTTCGCCACGTTAGCTGCCGCTTGACTTGGCTTCTCTTTCATCGGACTCTTGCTCGCGCTGAGACGAAGACGATGCGGCTGTGAGGGGCTGCTCGATCGGTGCCGGAATGTCATCAACAGTCGACTGCTTGGATGACTGCGCTGCTCCAATGTGTGCGGAGCCCGCTGTTGTCCTTTGATGCTTGGCGTTTGTTCGACTTTGGCGTCGATCGCGGGTACACTTGCGATCGACTTGGCAGGCTCAATGGCTTTGCTAGGTTCTTGTTGCTTGGCAAGCGCAGACTTCGGAGTAGGCTTAGTCGCAACATTCTCTGATACCAGAGATTGCTCTCCACTTGCTTGTTGCCTTTGGCGGCTGAATGAGCTCGCAGACCTCGATGACCTTCTCGCTCAAAGCGTCCTTGGGATTGACCATCTTGCTAGCTGCATCCCAACCTAGATCTGCGCGCTTGATAGGTATGCAAAACAACGCCCTTGGAGTGCATGGCGTACAACTCGAAGAGTGTCTCGTCAATGCTGCCAGTCCTCACTAGCATTCTCAATTGGAGTTTTTAGCATGTCAAACGCTTCTAAGTTGTCCCACTTTGTTCAACGAGAACTCTCTAAGTCCACTCATGATCGCGGTGCTCTCAGGTTTCGGCAAAACAGAGTTGCCTACGCGCGAGAAGCGAGATGTACTTGGCTTGTTCCATATTTTGCAGCGTGTACTTGGGAGCGCTCAAATGTATGAAGTAAACGCTGTTCCGTGTAGGGTGACCAACAGCGACGATACCGGACTTGGCATGGTAGCTGATGCTGCAAATAGCGTCGCTGTCTTTCTCGTGCGGAAGGCGGATCTCTTGGACGGCCTTTCCGAGTCCAAGATCCCAAAGCTGCAGGATATGGTTCTGCTTGAAACCGATAATCATAGTAGCGCAAGGCCGCGCCTTTGGTCGTGGGCTTCTCCTTGTCCAAGAACATGATGGAGGACACCGAGGGCTTCTCGTCAGGCTTGCTACCGGATGCTGCTGCACTCATCTGCCAAATGGGCTCTCGTAACTCGACTGGCTCGTGGCTCTTCTCATTGATATCACCAGCTCGGACCGTCAACTCGCGGATGTCCCAGAACTTGAATCGCCCATTCTTATCGAGACTGACTATGACGGAATCGTCCTCTGAGAAGCAGAAATCCTTGCCTGCTTTGCCAGTGTTGATCTTGAGACTGTGTTCCGCGAAGAACTTTTCGCTGTCGACCTTGCGGTCAGTCTTTGAGCAATAGGCCACGTCCTTGACAGTCTCTGGAGCAATGATGTAGATCTGCTTGCCACGAGCCACGCCGAAGTACTGAGGATGACGCGAGCTCATCTTCGCACGTGTTTTGACCGGAGAGCCTGAAGTGTTTTCCTCTACAGTAGCCACTGGAGGCATGACAAAACCTTGCGACTCGACATCGTCGTCGCTGAATAGGTCTCCTCGCGATTTGGCGAGCGATGTCCAGAATACCGTTCCGTTAACACCAGTGGCCAGTACAGTCTCAACGTCGTCGCCTCTTGCATTTGAGTTGCATAACTGCACGCTGAAGACACGCTCGCCGCTCGAGCGGAAGACTTGCTTGTGCTGACCGTTGTCTTGTCGGATAACACGGAAGCCGCCGTTATCCTTCTTCGTAGCTACCTGTGCATACACAATATGTGTCTGACTCGATGTGACCAGGCCAACGATCAATCTGGTCGAACTCTTTCTTCAGCTGAGCGATTACCACGAAGTTGTCCTGTCGTATGGGTTGCGCTTCGGGAGTGGGCTTGATCTGGATGGAGACGAAAGGCTTCATCGGAAAGTTGTATACGCTCAACTGTGAAGTCGGGCTTCTCTTCGTCTTCGGCGCTCTCCCAGCTCGATGGCGTATCGTCGTTGGCGACGCCGCTATCGCCCTCCAGATTCTCTGTAATTTGGGTAGTGGCAGGGACGGGTTCCGCGGCATTCAACTTTGCGGAAGCTTTGGCCTTGGGACCTGCTCCAACTGTGTCTCCATTGTTCACTGTTGTGGCATTGCCTGAAGTACGGTCGTCGACGGGCAGCGCAACTGGCTGTAGGACAGGGTCGAGCTTTCTAGCTTTGGCGACTGGGGGGTGCAGCTGCATCATCCGATTGAGCTGAGATATCACGATCGTGTTTCAGTATCTCGAACATAGGTTGGTGCGCTGCCCTTCACAGCTGCGTTCAGCGGCGAAGACGAATGAAGCTCGTCGAATGGATTGACGTAGTTGAACATTGTGGGCTTTGTCGGCTGTGGTGCTTCAAAGGACGGTGGGTTCGCCGCCGGAAGGATAACCGGGTCCACCATGGCTGGCTCTCTATTGGCGAGCTTGTCGAAATGCGACTCTGCAAGGGCTTTTGCGGACTCCTGTGACTGCGGCTGCATCGCAACCTTCGGCTTGAGCAGGTTTAGCAGGAAGTCCTGCTGACTCGCTGCCTGGAATGTTACATTCTCACGCTGCTCTTGCCCCGATGTGGGTTGTGCGAATAATGGAGTCTGTGGCTTCCTCTGGAGGGTTGCCATCAGATCTGCGGCAGAGAGAGGACGAGTGTCGACATTGCTGCGGGATTGTATGGTCGGAATGCTCCCAGAGACACTCCGAGATACCCCCGACGTTCTGCAAGTTGGCGAGCGGGGCTGATGGTGGAGGTTGGCGGCTGCTGGCTGAACTTGAGCAGATTCAACAGATTGTTGGCCCGATCCTGATCCGGCACTGGTGTGCTCATCATGGATGCTGGGGCGGGACGAACTCAGAATGTTGGAAGGGTGGATGAGGTTGGGCGTCAGCAACGGTGGCGACAACGACGCTGTCGAAAGCGAGGAGTGTTGTTGATGAGTCGGCTGTTTGCGCCCCACAAAGTCGACGGTGTTGGACTTTGGGGAACGCCTTGTGAAGCAGAAGGTGAATCTGAAGCTGTTGCCTTCAATCGGGAAACGAGCTCTTGCAGGTCCACCATTGACGCAAGATCAGCGCAGAGTCGCGCAAATGCCGAGCGTGAGTCGGAACACAATTCGATTGCACAGATGGCAAAAGCAACGCTGCAAGAGGTGTATTACAGTGTTGTGAGAGAGGGCATCGAATGCAGACACATGAGGCGAAAGTAGCGCTTTGACCTTGATCGATGAGAGCTTGATTGATGAAGCAAGATCTCTTGGCAGCTGTTTCCCAGCCTTGCCAGCCACGCCTCAAATTATGCAAGCTCTCCGCATGAGGGCAAGAGCGTCATGCCGGCTTAGCGTGGCAGGCACGCGTCGCGCCATCGGTTTCGCCGTATAATAATGATCACCTGGGCATTCATCAGGTCTGAAGCTCATACTTAAACAACAAATATTAGGTACTGTGCGGGTGCAAATTGCTCTTCGCGCGAGGCAGAGCCATCTAGAGTTCGTTTTATAGTGATATCTGTCAAATGTGCCAGGCACTATTGTAACTCGTTGCGACAGTAGCCATGACTGTATGGAACACACAGCTCATGGAGCAAGGGCAGTATCGAGGCTTAACACATTTCCTTGTCATTGTCCCCAGTACGTGGCACTGTCGTATGTCCCCCCCAACTCCTTTATCATCCCCGCGTGTTGCCATAAATCGTTTCAGTCCTGGTCACAGGCAATACGGACGGCCAAGAACACCGAGTCCCGACGTGATCCACCATGCGTCGCCTCATACCGGCAAGTTGAACCTCTTTCCTTGGAGCACTCTGTCGGTTTATTAGCGCGTGATCTCAATACCAATACACCGTTATTGCACGACTCACTTCGTGTAGTAGATGTAGAAGAAATCCGTGTAGAGCACCGTCTGCACAATGCCAGCGATGATCGGAATCGGATCCCAGTGGTAGTGAATCTCCGTGAAGTAGCGGTAGACCCAGTTCGGGATGTAGAGTCCTCGGTATGCGCCAAGAGCGAAAAGATAGTGAGTTGTAATCGTCTCGGCCTCTCCGGTACGCTGCAACATGAAAAGCTGAGGCAGGATGGCTACCGATTCAAGCCAGATGGAAAACGCCCAGAGCATCTGTTCGGTTTGATATCAGCCATCCACTTGTGACAGGGTAGTCTTCATCAATGTCCTACTTCCGATGGGTAATAGGAGTACGGAAACAGTATCCCGAGTACCGCTGCTCCTCCCAGCAAGTATTGCACCTTGAACGTGTCCTGGTTGGGGGTCGTGCGTAGGCTTGTAGTCATTGAGCATAAGGTATACGATGTAGACCTGAGCGCTGATGAAGATGATCTTGAAAGAGGTGTTCCAGAGCGATTTGGTGGGGTCGGTCCCAGAGAAGGTCTGTGATCCTGTTCAGTCCCAACCCTTCGATTCCATGACTCCTTCCACTTCCGGCATACCTAGATATCTTGTGATGTATACGATCAAGTAAAGAAGTTGTGATTTGAATGATATTCCCGATGCGCTCTATGCAATAGCTCAGTACTCGCTCGGTGATTCCAACGGGGGTGCTCGTGCGCATAACACTCGATGATCGCATCTTGGCGATCAGTATGAATATCGAGGCGAGATGCGACAGATCCGCTGCAGAATCAAGTATCAGCTCCATGCGCCGCACCAGCTGCCATTGAGCGCTCATAACCCCAGAATCCTGAAGATATTCATCTTGTGCAAAGATATCTGCTCTCGGCGAGCAGCCTAGTCGAAGACGAATGTTCCGTGGTGCTTCAGAGTCCGAACAGAGAGTGTTTGTATGGCGCACTGAATGCGAAGTGGAAGACGCCCTTAAAGACAACAGCTTTCCAATCGGCTTGTCCCCTTGCGCGCCTCAAGCTCAGAGCAGGGACCTGAGACCTCAACGCTCGGACCTTCCCTAGTCCTTTGCCCGGCCTGCTGGGCAGCGGTGGATCATCCACGCCGCACCACCTCCGAGCACACGTTGGACATGACGCTCATCTAGTGAAAAGCCAACTCCTCGCTCGGTAGACTGAAGCTGTACCGGCATTTTCAAATCGTCGTAGACGTCCATGGTGCGCTTGGTACAAATGCTGCAATACATATAGCTGAAGACGTACATGCCTCATGGCTAGTGGGTTCATCATTGGGTCCGTCCACGACACGTGCAAGCTTGCAAACAAATGACCCGCAATCGGAGCCATTCCGCACAGCGCGACCCTGCACCGGCAACTTACCTGTTAGATCGCGCAACTTCCAAGGCTTCTCGGCTGGAGTCGCATTTGCGGGATAACATCACAATGGTTCGTTGACAACAAAGATTTGCAACCTCACACTCACTATCTCTTTTGTTCCACTGCACTCCTCGATATGGCCGCACCTCGTGTACATCAACTCTGGCCCGTCTTTGCCAGGACAGCAGAGATCTCAAATCCCGCCGCACGCGCTGCAAGAGCTGCCATCCGAATCAGAGCTCTGCATTCCACAAGACGCTGGCAAGAGCCTGATATACATCAACGTTACGGAACTGCAAACGCACCCGCCGCCTCACCTCGAGACGAAGGTTCCAGCTCAGACATCCTGCAAAGCTGTCACCGGCAAGCAAACGACTGCACCAGCGACCCAACCCGCGACGCCTTCCGAAGCGCAAGCTGTGAGTTCGGTGGATAACGTGAAGAAAGATTCAGCGGCGGGAGAGAATACGAAGGCGCAAAAGGCGCAGCCAACCGTGTCGGAAATTGCAGACCTGCCTCGCTCGGTAGAAGCCCAGGGATCCGAGAAGCTTTCGCCCGGAAACCAGAAGAGAACAGCGAAAGCTGTACAGACTCCACCCGAAAAGTCCACCGAATCTCTCCTAGATCAAGTGACAGATCCAAGCCAGCCGAAATCGGAAGTCGCACAGGAGCAAGACCGCTCCGAGGTCAGGCCGGAGTTCGCGACGAAAGCGCCGCACATCGTGGCACCTTCGGCGATATGTACACCCACTTTGACACATATGGCCTTGTCAGAAGGCTCGACGATTCGGGCTGGTCGAACGAGCAAGCAGTCACGATCATGAAGGCTGTTCGGCTCATGCTTGCGGACAACATGGAGCTGGCGAGAGACGCTCTGGTCAGCAAGTCTCAGGTCGAGAACGAGACGTATCTATTCCGCGCCGCCAGCGCCGAGCTCAGGACGGAAGTCACCGCGCGGAGGAAGTCCGAGCAGGAAAAGATGCGTACCGAGCGCACACCAGCTGCAGCATGAGCTGGACATCCTCTCCGCAGCGATTGGGCAGGAGAGCGCGGCGATGAAGGACGAAGTTAAGGGCATGTTCGACGACCGTAAGATGGGCCGTGCGCAACGAGCAGCGCGGAATGGAGTCCAAGGTGCAGCGACTGAACTACAAGATCACCGTTGATCTCCAAGCGGACGCGAAGAGTGACGTAGAGGGCCTGCGGTGGGTCATGACGCGACGTGTGATTATCGCATTGGGTGTCGTTGTCATCATGGTTCTGGGATCGCTGAAACTCTATTCGAATACGGTGTGCGCGACCAGGAGCTGGACGCTAAAAGAAGAGCAAACTCGAGATCGAGCGGGTCACAAACCGACGGATCTGAAGGACTAGGCGAGGGTGGCGCATATCGGGATAGAGGAAACTTCGCTGGCGGCGAAATTGTGGTCAAGGGAGGGCGACAATCCCGCATTCGTTAGTCTAGGATAAATGGGATATTGGAAATTTGACCGAGCCCTGGTAGCGGTAGGCAGGTCACCAACATTCCCGTGATGATTACTGTGCAGCCTCAGTGGTCCGAACATCGTTCTGGTTCTGCCCGTCTGGTATCACAAAGCCCTGTACTATGCTAAAAGCCAATGGTCGCTGGTAATCACCACAGTAGCTCCGTCATCTGTGTAACCCACCGTCGGTTTGGTCGTATGCCGAGGCCGATTGTTCGACCACGACATCTGTGACCGGCTTACATCTACATTATCACAAGACTCCGTAGCTGGTGCAACAGTGGCGTCGTCGCGTTGCTGATCACGAGTGCTTCTCCCGAAGGGAATCGTATCTCAGTAGCACACGACAGTCGATGTTAAAACACATGAGACATTGATGAAGTAGTTCGTGAAATTTGCCATTGCTCACGAAGTTGTCCTAGCCTCGGAACAAAACATATCTAGCCGATCCCAAACGCCGGGATTCTGCCCTCGGGCAGAACATGTCGGACATGACGCAAATCCCAATATCCCAGTAAGCGTCATCTAGCTTCCGGACCCATCACTGTGGAGACCAGACCAAGCTTGCGGAGTGAGACCAAGACAACACCGAGATCAAGTAGGTGAGTGGCCAACCGGACTCAAGAGTTCGTTGGCGATGATGCTGGCCTTCGAGGTGTCGTAGCTTGAGCAATTCACGATGTTGAGGTAACGCACGGTCTCTGGCCAATCATCTTGTGTGGTGTCACCAAATTGGATCAGGAACAAGCATGGTTTGGGATCCGGGAAGGGATCCGGGAAGGGTTGCTCATCATCGTCGTCAAATAGGACCTCCCACAAGCTCCAAGCGACGTGGATCTGGGACATCACACTTTCATCCACAGTGTCTCCTGGTCTCGTAATTCGCTGGCGCTGCAGAGGAGACTTTCGTGATACAAGGTGCTCGTCCACAACCATAATCACAGCCGTTGAGTCATCCAACAAGCATTCATGATGTTCGGTGAACATGGTATCGAGCGAGTATATGGTATGATGAATCTTGGCCTGTGTGCGGGCGGCAATCTCCTTGACCAGAGTTCGGTATTCATCATCGGCCGGAATGTCCTTTGGCGGAAAGAAATCGAATCCCACCACAGGAATGACGCCAAGGTTTGAGGGAGTCATGATTCACCATCTTGTCGTATGGAGACAGCCGAGACATGAACTCAATATCACCAGGATCGTGACGCGCCGCCTTGCATTCCCATCGACCGTTGCTTATTCCTTGTTCGCGTCTGCCGGCTTCGTTTTCTTCCTCGTCGTAGAGTTTCCCGGTGAGAGGTCCTAAACGAGGGAAATATACGTAGGACTCATCCGAATTCGAAACCGAGTCCAAGTCCATGATCGATTTACCCAAGTAGTGTTGAGGCGGAACCTAGACGGGCGAAGAAGACGATATCGTGTAGTAGTCCACAGGTCCGTACGTAGTATTGGCAATCGTTGTTCGAAGCGCAACCTCGATTCCTGCGAGCGCATGGAAGGCTTTAGTATCTACAGTGTGACGGTAGTCCTGTAACACAACAGGAGAAGGGGCTTCTCTGCTGACTGCTTATACGCTTGGTACGACGTCGACGTGGAGGAATCACAACGACCGAGCATGCAGGAATGGAGGACGTTTGCCAGAGTACCACAATACAATATATATGTCCCGCACAAGCAATCCATAGGGTGTGGTGGCTGTTGCGCCAACCAGGTTGGAGGATGTGATCACCGAGGTTGACCAATCCAGCTTCAACTCGAGCTCCACCTTGAGCATATCGACAGGCAACTACCTAGGTAGATGCAGCTGAGTTGATATGCTGAGTGCATGCCGTCTGTGCCTCGCTTGTGAAATCCGAGTCTGTCGAGGAGTAAAGCCCAAGTGCAAAGCCGTCATGAATCCTTGTGGCATGCGACGGAAAGCGGCTCGATCGATCCGGTCTGCATGTGCCCGGCGGTGTCGCGCACAGCGGAGTGGAGTGCGGGCTCATCAAAATCTAGCCTGTCCTACGACCGCATTCAGGCGCGCACCGCATCGTATGATGGTGGCATGCATGTCGAGCAAGGAATGCAGGCCAAGAATGCGACTGGACGCTCGGACCCATTTACCGCAGAATGGGACATGATGTGTCCCAGTGGCCTGTCATATCTTGCCGACTTGCCCTGCACACAAAGATGAGGAAACCATCAAGTCTCCTTACTTCTGTGAGAAGGTGGTGAGTTGGTAGCCATAGGATTTAAACCTCACTCTTCACAGCGCGATGTCGATCTCGGAAGTGCTGCAGCGGAACATGTTACACAAGTGTTGACTTCCTCGTGATTCTTGTCTGGAATCCAATCACACCTGCCTTGAATGCGCCGAAAGGCACGACTATCTCATGCACGCCTGCGCTAGCACTGACGTACTCAACAGACCGTCTCCCGGTCAAATCCATGCGGACAAGACTGGATCCATGGATGTGAGAGATCGGACATGGCTAGCAACCGCTCCTATCCCTCCAGCAAGCTGTGCGTGATCACAACAAGAAATTTAATATCATATGTCCACCTCTCCGTAGATCGATGCTGACAGACTCATCTGCCGCGATCGGACTGTACATATGATAGTCTGTATCTGTTCGTCCTAGGCACATCTTCCAAAGCGGACTTGTGGGCCGTTTCGACGGCTTGATACATCGCGGATCAAGCGAGCACGTCCTGCCGCTGTGCACTAATGCGATCGAGCAGCTACCATAACCTTCCTCCTCCACAGTGTGGATTCGTAGAGGTAGAGAAGCTGGTGGAGACGTGGTCTTTCTCAGACCCTAATAGTTGGGTGCAATCCTGTCCAGTATTTATGGTCATTTGACCCGCATCTCTGCAAAATGATGTGACATGACTGTTGATTCACGCAAATAACCCATCTTACTCATGCCGCCGTCCGTCAGACGAGACTCAGTTCAGAAGGGGAAGATCAAACGTCTAGTGAACGCCTCGGTACTGTCGAAGCTGACGTCTAGGGCAGCGCCAGCGTGAAGAACGCGCTGCATAGGCCGCCGCTGCAACCACCAGGAAGGATTCTTGTGTCACCCGATCGCAACGACCATAGTCTCGACGAGTCTCGCGCGCGGCACATTGAGTGCACATGCGCGTCCTCTACGAGATTGGCGGCAGCAAACGAGCATGACATTAGAGTTTCATTGGGGCGGATGTGCGAGGCTTGCGAAGGGCAGCTCGGTAGCGTGAAGAACCTCATGCTGTGCGACATGAGCAAGGCTTGCGATTGGTGGCTTGGGTGTGTCATCGCACTAGCCCGCAAAGCTTACTTAGGTAACGCATGAGCACGCGAACTGGCTGACATCTTCTCCGCGTCATCAGCGAGGCATGCATCACCTCATATCACAATAATAACAAGTATCACATCGACTACTCCTGCAGTGTTCCAGGTGGCAGGACTGCGCAGGCCACGAGTCGTTGTAAGCCTATTGCCGAGATGAACACCTCAGCACAAGAGCACTTCCAATGACAGCTGCACCACAATCTGCCTACACGCTGAGCTTGCATGAGCAGAACGACTATGGCATAGTCACTGCTCACCCTGCGCTCCTGATCTTGCGATATAAGCATACAGACGTTACCTAGGCGTGCTTTATGACTCACGCGCGCTGCTATGACACGGCCGAGGGAATTCTGCTGGTCCGCAGAACTCACACGCAGAAAGCAAGAGCGAAATCGATGTCGTTGTCCTGCATGTGCAGTCGGGCGACCGTCGATCTTCGGAGAGACGGCACGAAGACCCCTCTGGCTGGCCAACCTTCGCAGGGTGGCGCTGTAATCTGGTGGGTCGTCAATATAACGTGCAGTAGATGGCTCGCAGCGTATCAGGCTGATCTCGTGGTGCGATACTATGTTAGACCGGCCTCTCCCAAAGTAGAAATCTTCTTTTCGTGGCGTACCGACATGAGATCCATGTCTATATTCCGGTGTTTCCGTCGCAAGCACTCTCAGAGAAGCCTGCGCTCATCCTCGCATCTACGCCGTCAGTAGCAGGACTACAAAGTTACTTGGATCCGCGCCATCCTCATGCAATCAATAGCCTTCTTGTGCAACAACTTGGCACCGAAGAAGTAGTTGCGGCGGCGCGCGATGATGGAGATGTAGATGCCTTTCTTGTTCGTCATGTGCAACAGGCCATCGAGCGGCGAGCGACGCCTGGCCACACGCTGCCCCCTGAATGCTGATGAGGTGCGACCAATCTTTCAAAGAAATGTTAGCATGAGTGCTTGGGGCTTGGCTATACATTCTGCTGCCCGCATAATTGCAGTGTCGGCGAACACGCAACAAGTGACCATCTTCAAGCTCGGTCTGGTAGCCCAGGATTCTGAACAGGATGCAGCTGACCAGCAGGATCCAAATATGGTCGACGATCGAGAGACAGACTTTACGTATCGCAGAGTCAACGGCACGTGTAACATACCTTATGTGGCCTTCTGCAACACGGGAGATGATCCCCAAGCAAGGTGGCTATTGACCACAGATATAAGCGGCTATTGCCGGACCATCGACCCTCCATAGTATGCAGACTGTGCAGAAATTCCGCTTTGGCCATCCTTCGCCATCACGTACTATCAATGACTTTGATCATGTCAATGCTGGTTGGACCATCATGTTTCTTGATCCTCGCTCCTTCCGCCCTCAATCATCTATCGATGGTGCACTTGGGCTCCAAGCAGGCGACCAATTGCCCGGAATCAAGATCAACAAATCTCTATGGGATGTCAGCGAGACAGTACGGCATGCTAGCGATGTCACCAAGCACTTCGTGCGGCATCGAGAGAATCGATCAAGGCGCCAACAAAGTTTAGGCTCAGCCAGGACTACTGCGGGTGCGAGATCTGTCGTCAGTGACGATTTGACCACAAACTCTGATGAGATATTCGATGATCAGAGTGTCGACTCCGCGGAACCAGCACTCACCCATGATACTTTTCCTTCCAACGAACACGAGGATGACAGCCTAGATGAGTCAGACATATCCGTCTACAGTGGCGAGATGTATTCCGATGACGAGACCACCGAGAACACGAATCGTCATTTCTCGTCCTCCACGCCACGATGCGAGTCATTCGAGAACCTATGCGGCGATCTGCCCTGTCCAATTTTGCATGCCTCTGTCCGCAACGTGTACCTGCTGCAACCAAGCCATTATCGGGATCCGGCCATGAGCCCAATATCCTCTCCGACGGTGAGATTTAATCCATGTACTTATCTCTAAGTCGGAGCACGCTAACAAAAATTCACAGATCGGATTCTCAAATGTATTGAAGCAGTATGTTCAAGCCGACTATGCCTATTTGAACGTGTTCGAACGACTGAACATGCACGCGTACATCCCATCTCTTGGCGTGGTGATTTTGGCCTCCCAGAAGGGTCGCGCGGGTCGTACTAGCACTCACGAGGATCTCGAGGGATGCTTCCGTCGCATCACACCTCTGCGACGCAATCAGGGGCGAGCGTCGTCCCATCTTCGCCATGCGTATTGAACACATCTTACCCCTGTCGCATCAGGAGGCCAAGGATCGCCCGTTCGCGCCATTGGCGGGGATTGCCACTGGTCCAATGCAAGGAACCGAAACCCTTCCGGACGAGAAGAAAAGATGGCGTCTGATGCTGATGTATCTGGACCATACCGTCTTGAGTTATGAGGTTCGAAGGCGCCAGGAGCGGACCTCGTGTGTGGACCTGGCAGATGTTTTGGTCTGAGATCGCACGAGCAGGTCTGGAATGTGAAGCGGGACACGCATCACTACTTCGCACAGCGCGGGCTCCGAGGAGCTCGGCGCGTTGACGTACAGCGCATGCCGTGCGAAGTGATGCTAGCGTTCGCTCGCGCAATGTGGTTCCATATTATCCTGCCAGGCAAAGCTTTGCAGAAGTACGATACAGCGCTGCCAGTGAATAGATTCTCTGCCTGCTTTCATCGGGGATGACTATGTGTTGTGTAGTCCGCCCTGCTGCAATCGTGTCAAAACACCCGATTCCTCCTTCATGATTATGAGTATTGATTATGAGGCGCAAGCCTTTTGTAAAATCTTCGAGCGCTTGTGATGTCGAGTATCTTCTAGATGCCGGCCGGCCTGTTCATGGCAGCCCGATACGCCGAATGTGCCCAGCTCGTCGCGCTGCCGTACAGCGTCTCGGCCGCATGCTTCGAGGTGGAATACAGCTCTGAGTCGCCGGCAGTGTAGTAGTATGCTCGTCGGGGAGACCAGCGAGATGTGGTTGGGAAGGTAGAGGATTGACGCGATGGAGAACATGGCAATGGCCAGGAATAGAATGGAGTCTACCATAGGAATGAAAGTGTCAGTCACGCGGGTCAGGACGTACGGGCTACAGCATGAACACATCTAGTTCCGGAACTCACTGAAAACGAACTTCTCCGTTGGCGTCAGCATGTACAGTGAGAACGTGACCTCGTATTGGTAGTTCTTGAGCTTCAGCCACTTCACGAAGGCTGTTGGTTGGAGGAGCAGGAACCCAGCCGCGAAAGCAAGCGCAAGAGCACCGATCGTATACAAGGTTGAAGCGTCCATCGCGATCTGTAACTCAGGCTCGGATCTGCGCGGTGGAGAAGTGTTCAGAATGATCGTATGAAGGGAGCGAGGCCTGAAGGACTGGGTGAAGGAGCGTCGTTTGGCTGTACACGAACGCGATATCGTAAGTTCATGGACTGCGCGAAACGGGCGATCGATGGTAGACGCTCAGGCCCGAAGGGTCCTGACCTTATTAGTGAAGTTGGTGGTGCCCATTTGCTGGCGGTCTCGCGGGGAAGAGCTTCGCGACCGAGAATGCCACGCCGTTGCGCCCCTTTTCATCTTCATTTCTGGTTCCTACAGGCGAGGGTGACGGTTCATACTAGAAGCGCAGGTCCGCCTGCAGCGTGCTACGTTCATTATCCCATGCCTGCACCGTCCGATCACTCATCTGTAGGCTGCCGTGATCTCAGTGTGCAAGCGCGACCGACGCGATGGTCAGATCGGCCGAACTTCTGGTGGGCACCTTCCTTGACTGCCTGCCTCTATTCCTCTACCTAGGTATCGTCGCGGAACGCGACGTCCAAATCGATGATGACATTACGCCTCCTTGTCTTCGAAGTTTATTGCACGGCATCCGCCTACCTCCAGGGTATGATAGAGATGTTGCGATGCCAAACACACTTTATGTGGATGCTGTGCGGATCGCTCATGACGTCGTTGCGACATACCTCGCTTCTGGGCTCGCCGGGCCGACCTGCACCTTTCGCAGCCTCGTGAGGCACAGCCGTGGCACACCCACCAGAGGTGGTCCTGACGGCGGCACAGCAGACCTGTCTGAGTCGTAGTTCCTGCACCATGTCGCGCCTAAGTGCACACCCTCTAGTCTCCTCGCCATCTCCTCCAGTCACAGCCGGCAGGCGACGCAGGCACAAGCCGGTGTCGAGATGCTAGCATGGACCGGGGCCCGGTCGACGAGGGCGATGCTACTCGCGATGGCGCCGCACACCTCTGGACCAGCAGGAAGGCAATGCCGACCGTGTGTGCGCGTGCCGCGCTAGACGCCGGACCAACAGGCCCTCCTGCCGCTCGCGGGATCACTGGATGCCAATCGAAAGGGCTTCCGGTGAGCACTTCTGCTGGCCGGTCGCATTCGAGTGCTCGCCCCGAAACATGCGCGTGGCCCGACAGTCGTTCGGACTTAACATGCAGACTAGCGCCTCGCTTCGCGGAGACGATCACGCAGGATTGCTGACGATGTAACGATGTGCCAACACCGAGCTCTGGTCATCATTGAAGGACGAGCCTACAATTCTCTGCGTATCCAAACATTGGTAGTCAGCCGTCTCCTTTTGCCGCAGTTTTCCACCTTATTGCGAAGTATCTGACTCTCCGGAGCGGAGACACCGGAGTATTGTGGAATGCCGGGAATTCGACTGCTCGTATCTCACACACCTCCCAATGGCTGAGCCATCTGTTACCCTTTTGCGAGGGCATTGTACCTGCAAGACAGTCACATACGAAGTCGATGCCGCGTTTCTGTTTACACACTGCTGCCATTGTACTTGGTGCCAGCGGGAGACCGGAGCCGCGTTTGCGTTGAACTCCATCATAGAGACGTCCAAGTACAGAATCACATCGGAGACAAAGCCGATACGAAACAAGCTCCCAACGCCCTCGGGCGGCGGACAAACAGTGTCAAGATGTCCCATATGCTCCGTAGTCATATCAAGCACATATGGCGACGATGAGACGTGGCTGACTTACGTCAAGACTGGAACTCTAGATGAAGAGGGCAAGAAGTCGACTAAGCCTGATATTCACATCTTCACATCAACAAAACTGGACTGGCTTGATCTGTCGAGTGAGAAGGCAAGGGGCGTGCCTGTTGTGCCAGAATACTACGCACGATTGGAGACATGGCCTGCGGCATCCAACGAGAGGTTTGAGAAGATGTTGAATGAGAGAAAAGGAGGTGCAGAAGGGCAGTAGAAGTCTCACGTCCGTGGCCGGAGCTTCACATCAAGCACGCGATGACATCTCTCTGTGATTGCAGGTACCAAGCGATCTAGCCACGCAACGTGTTCTCGCAGCCGTCTACCTCCACTCGTCGTCTGTGTACATGAGAGGAAGTTAGGAAAGGAGTTGAAACTTATTTTGCTATAAAATCGTGAGCTTGGTGTCCTCTCGAAGGCCCAGAAAATGTCTAGAGATCTCTTCTCTTATTGTACAAACGCGATGATGTGTATCGTTTACCGAAGCCTGCTTATGACTCCACGCTCCCGATCAATCATAAGATGACATGCCATTCAATCCCAAACGCCGGAAATCGCACGCGAGGTCTCTACATGACTTTGCTGAAGGCCGGAATGAGGGTCTGCGCGAGCCAGAAAGAGAAGGTGAGCTTCGGTCCAGTCATGAGCAGCTTCGGGACGAGACCCTTGAAGAATGCAGATGGGCCCTCGTGTCGCAGCATGTCGCTGATGATCTTGACTCCCGTCTCCTTGGCCTCGAAGTTTCGGTTCTGGATGCGAGTCTTGATCACGTCCAATGGTGCAGACACGATCAGCGAGGCGCTTGAACCGGCGATCGAGGCGACAAAGTTCTGGAACCACGTCGCTGAGTTGTAGTCCTGGAGGTTAAACAGATACTGCTTCGCCCAGGCGGATCCTCCGAACAGCGCGAATGAGCCGGGAGCGTTACGGGCGGCAGTCCAGCCCCATCCTCGGTAGAGTCCGAAGCCCTCGTCTGAGATGATTTTCAGGACACCACGGCCGCGGAATGCCTCTGGGTTTGTCTGTCTCTTGATCTTGAGCACGTCAAGCGGCAAAAGCACAATCTCTCCGATTCCGATGATGGATCCGGCCGTCGCGTGCATGATGGCCTTGCCAGTTCCCTTGCCAAACTGATCAAAGGTCTCCTTGTGGTTGGTCGCTAGGTAGTCGCGGACGAAAGGCTGGCCGCCGTACTTGTAGACTCGCTGGAGGACTTTGTATGCGGCCGCGTAACCGAGACCAGGGAAGAGGGTGAAGAATCTTCGGACCAGAGGCTCCTGGGCATGTTGTTTGAAGATGACCGAGTTGAAATGTGTGAGGCCGCTGACTTTGGTTTGGTTAGACATCAATCGCTTGGCGATTGTGTCGACCGGGTGGAAGACGATGAGTTCGGCGATACCCGCGGTACCTGTAAATGGAGGGTCAGTTGCTAGCATCTGCCAATGGCCGGATGTTCTGCGACTCACCAGCACCGACGATACGGGCCATGGTGGTCTCCTTTGCGGAGCCGCCGATAGTGGGAGACATGCTGAGCGATATCGATTCAAGCAAGCAATGGATGCTCAAGGGCGGATCTGGGTTGTAGGAGAACAAGGATTGATGAGGAGATGATGCTGGAGGCCGCGCAACACAGACTGGAGTTTCGAATGCGCCGGCCAGTAATTCGCGCTTGTGATGCTGCAGGCCCAAAAAATTTGAGCTTGGACCGCACTTCCGAGGGAGAGCTCCGAAAGACGGCCAAGGGTCGTTCTTTCTCTAGACCCCAATTGTCTACCAACGTGCCCAGTAAAATTTGACCCTGAGCAAGAAGGCCCCGAGACGGATCCACGTAAAATCGAGGCCAGCTCGCAGTGCATGTCAAGTTCATGGTCCAGGGTATCGTCACGAGATTCCATCGGCAACTTACACAACACGGCATATCTTGAAGAGGACTATTCTTCCACAACGCAGGGATTAAGTGCTTCGCAAAATTGATGTCGCGATCCAAACGTAGACAACATCGCCTGGCCGTGTCGTAGATACCAAGACATACATGTGCTGAGGTTCAAGTGCAGCCCTCGTTAAATGCACGCGATTGTCACGGAGAAGACAAGTCTGCGGACGAAGTAGACTCCAAAACATTGTTGAGTTGAGCAAGAAGTTGCCAACACATGACATCTTTACATTGTGAGTTGTGTTGCGTCGATATCGCGACGGGTGTGGGTATCTTCGTTTCTGCACCATCGAAACATGCTTCGTACATCGCTATCTTAAAAGCGTCTGTGGTATTTTCTTAGGCTGCAGGGCTTGCGGTGTTGGACGGTGTAGCAGGACCAAGGCCAGATCCTCCGGGCCGGCTCTTTCGCCTCTTGACTTTGTCGCCCATCTTGCTCATACGCCGTTCCTCTTTGCTGGTCTTCTCTGCCTTTGCTCCCGCTTTTGCCTCTGAAAATACAGCAGGCGGCGCAGCTGCAGTAGGCCTTCGTAGGTGAGCTCGTCTGCAATGTGTTTGCTGCGTCCTTCTTCAGCCGTGCCTGAGTCTCGGCCTCTTCCTCTTCTGCCCGTCGCCTGCTGATGATTGATGTTGTGGTCGTGAACTTGAACTGCCCCGGCTCTCCTTTGAGCGGATTCTCATCCATGTACTCGTCACCATATTGAAGTGCCATCCATAATGAATTCTCCAGCAATCGTGCATTCTGCACATCCGGGGGCGACGCGGCAATTTCTGTTTGTGACTCTGGCTGAACCGAGCTGGATCTGGTTGATTGCGAATCCACGCGGGCGCGACGCTTCCTTGCCGTGATTGAGACGGCGATGCGCCTGCTAGTACGCTGGTCGATGTCTGTTTCGTGGCAGCTGGCAGATAGCTGTAGCCGTTCGATGGTGTGAACCTTGGAAGCGCAGAAGCTAGATCATAGAATCTACTCATGTTTGTTGTGGCAGACAGTAAACGATTTCCCACCACATCACCTACACTAGGCGCCTGGAACACGTTCTCGCCTACGATGAAGTACGTGCCCAGAATGGTGAGATCCCACTCACCATCCTGTATGACACCTGGAGGCCGGAGATATCTTTCCAGAGGAGCTGGCTGCCGATCCTGCTTTCTGATTGTCCAGATGCCCGTTTTCATGCCTTGCGCGGCCTGGCTCTTATCTACTGCAGGCTCTCCTACTATGATGAACTCCACTCCTCTTGACTCTTTCAGCGCCTTTTCGAACTCCTTCCTATTACGCGGACAGCATATGCATCTCGAAGTTGAGACCGGCCTGCTGCATGAACAGCCCATTTTTCGAGCCCCAATCGAAGAACGGCGACTCGGAGAAGTAGCGGTGAATCATGTTCTCGTCCATGGGCTGGCCACCCTCGGACACCCTCCATTGTATGATATCTGGCCGAGCATATGATATCTCGTCCAGTGCGGCGCTCGAATTGGCCATGATATCAGTGGTGTGGTGGTAATGCGCAAGGATCGCGACGCGTTCACGATTCTCTGGAATGAGTAGACAGGCGCTTCAAGACCGCGAGCACTTTCACGTTCCTCCAATCAAGGCAGACTTGAGAGATGCGCCTGGAGACATGTATATGATGCGCATGTAGCTGACTTGGAGTGACGCAGAGATGTGAGAAGCGTGCGCTGGTGGTAAGTCGCGTTGGAGCATTTCGTCACCGGACTACGCGTGCTCGGCAGTCGCGCGCAGCCCTAACAGATTCGCACAGGCCAATGGCTTGCAGCTGCGCCTAGTATTTTGGCGCGTCCGACGGCGCGAATCATGTTTATCAGAAGCCATTAGGTATTTCGGACACGCACGAGCTCCGAGGCTTCCTTTGCGAGAGACGTCATGACACTTCCCGGCAAGCCCAACACGCCTGGCTTTCCTACCTCTGATGGTCCTCGGGTCTGGTTCCTGACTTCTGCGCACACTCCCACCTGCATCTCTCTTTGCAGGGCGCTCCTGCAGCACGGCGACCACGTAGTCGCGGGCGTGCCAGCCGCGGACGTCGAACAGAAGACCGAACGATACCAGGATTTCAAGAATTTCTTGGAAGAGCTTGATACGCTGCCACTCACCAGAATTAGCAGCGACCAGGAGGACAATCAGGAGAATGGCAGCGACGAGGCGGTCAAGCCGGAAACAGAGCAGGATACCCCTGGCACATGGAGAGACCGGTTGAAAGTCGTCGCACTTGACGTCCGTGCCAAAGGACAATGTCAATCTGCAATCGCCGAAGCCATTCGCCATTTCGGTCGCATAGACGTGTTGCTTTGCAGCAGCTCCGAAGCGGTCATTGGCACCGTTGAGGAGTTCTCGCAGAACGCAAGGACACTTGGCTTGGTGCAAGATCAGTTCGAGACCAACTTCTTCGGATGCATCAACATCATCAAGACCGTCCTGCCTATCATGCGAGAGCACAAGGCTGGCCATGTCATCCTGCTCACCGCCATCACCGGTCATCTCGGCACTCCCGGACTAAGCATGTATTGCGCAAGCCAGTGGGCTATCGAAGGCTACTGTGACAGCCTTGCTTACGAGATCGCACCGTTCAACATCAGAATGACAATCGTACAGCCGAACATGGAGATCAACATACTGACTAATCGTATCACATCGACACCGCCTATGCCTTGTTATACGGAAGAGAACAACCCAGCTCCACTTTTCAGGAACATCCTGTCATCGCTGCTAGACAAGATCGAGGGCACGCCTGAGCCTATCACTGGCGATCAGCTTCACGCAAGCGAGGCGCAAAGTCTGCTAGCTCCGCTGGACAAGACCTTGAAAGAGGCTCTAGTCGAGGAGACAGTTCACGCATTGACGGCAATCGGCGGGCATGAGAACCCGCCCGCACGCCACATTGTGGGCTTTGAAGCGATTGCGTCAGTCAAGGCAAAGCTCAAGACTGTAAGCGAAGAGCTAGAGGACTTTGTGGACTGCAGCAGCGCAGCAGACGTCGCCAAGCCGGATGATGTTTAGCGCAGAAGCGTGATGGCTGCATCGCGATGCATCATCCCGGCACCTCTCGGTGCTACAACGCATGGCATGGCATGGGTGATAGCTGTGGGTGGGCAGCTAATATGCCGTTCCGGGATCTGTCGGCACAAGTTCATTGAGCCGCAATGGCGTCAGCTGTCCAGCCATCCGCCTGCATCGTGCACTTCCCCGCAATTTGCGGACCCTTCGGTCCATAGATCGGCACGCCAACCATGATCTGGCTTTCTCCACTATCTGCACGCGATCGTCGCGTGCTGCCAGCAAATACAACCGCATTCACGCTATGCAGCATACATCGTATGGTCTATGAACACTTGACCATCGCAAGCTTGGCTCGTCTGCACATGCGATATGGAGCATTCCGACGCAAGCAACAAGAATCCGTCTCAGGCCATATCTTCGAACAAGCATACTTTCAAACACAAAGCCACAAGAGGCACAGTACATCCAATCAAGAGAGCCTGCGACTGCTGTCGCCAGCGCAAAATCAAATGCGATGGCGCCGAGCCATGTGAGCCCTGTACTAAGGCTACCATCAAATGTCAATACTTGCAGCCCGCGAGAAAGAAGGGACCCAAGGGACTGAGGAGCGCAAAGGTGTTGCATGCACTACGTGGCGCAGAGAGCGCATCGAATACGCCGACAAGTCCTTTGAGTCCAACGAGCCCGAGTTTCGGTACATGGAGCTGGAACAGCACCTCTATGCCATCCACCCCACCTGACCTCATTGAAGGTGTCTTGCCCACCGCACAGCACATTCAGACATCTCCGACAATCTTGAAGAAGGTGAATCTGCCTGGTAATGCGATCATATCTGCACTTGACATCGATCCTTTGCAGTCCCGCTCTGGCCCACTCCGCCTCACAGAAGTCCATCAGAATACGCGTAAGACGGTCACTAGGCAAGCTACCACATCGACGGAAAATGACCCCAGCTTGTCGCCAGATCCTCTGTCCGGTCCTCGTACCTTCGCAGGTTCAACATTCTTACCTTTTGTTCGGCTCTTCTTTGAACACATGTTCGTCATCATGCCGGTCGTTGCCCGGGACGTCTACCTTGATCCGCTGCTATACACTATGGAAATCGCAGACTTCGAAACATACTGCTTCTTGTGCGCGTTGTGCGCAGCCACAATCGTACAACTGGATGATTCGGTCAAGCAGCCGCCGCCGATCCATCCAACAAAACGTTCAGACGACTGCTTCGTTGACGAGTGTCTGCGAGTCCGTCAGACATTCGACTATGTTGAATCAGTTTCGTCGGTCAGCATAATGACCTCATTCTTCCTGTTTGCTTACAATGGCAACCATGAACGGCATGCGAAGGCGTGGCATTATCTGCAAGAAAGCATCACCATGGCGGAAAATCTTAACATGGACGACGAGAAGTCATATGCAAGCCTGGAGCCTATCGAAGCACAGTGGCGTCGACGCTTGTATTGGCTTCTGTTCATCACCGAGCGTGCATATGCCGTGCAGCGACGAAAGCATACTCGATTACGCGCCGCTGTCGGCTTGCCTGCTATATTCGAGAGCGAGGATCCGCAGATGCTCAATGGCTTCGTCGGGCTCGCGAATCTCTTCAGTGCTGTCGATGACTCTTTCGTCGGGGCATGGCGAGGATCCAGACGTAGTAGCTTGTGCGACGAGGCATGGTTAGCACAGACCCAGCGGCAACTCGATGCCTCCGCGCGTGCCACTGATGCCGTGGGCCTGACTGACACACAGCGCCTCGACATTGATGTCACGCGTGAGTGGCTTCATGCGTTGGCTTGGCAGATGGGCGTGATGAACGGCCTTATCTGGGGAGAGGGCGAAGGTGGGATGAGACTTGACTATCCCCTGCAACTGGCGAGGAAAGTAATCCAAATCACATCCAGCGCTTCGGCGCATGCGCTCGACAGCCATGGCATTGGCATGGAACAGAAAATCTCCGATATCGCGGGCTGTCTAGCTGATGTGCTGAAGTGCACTGGCGAGAATTCGACAATCTTCACCGAGGGCAGGCACTACCTCAATTTGCTCTTGCAGCAGCTCGCAGTCATGCGCGGGAAGGAATCACGTTATCTCAAACCTTTAGTGTCAAAAATGGAGGGGCTCATGGGCTACGAAATGTCCATCACTCTTGCACAACCTGCGGTGCGCTCACCAATCACGCCCAAAGCCGAGCATTACCTATCGCCAACATCATTTGGTGCTTCGGGCCCTGGTTGGTCTATGGATGACTCTATGGGCATGCTACGCAAGCTGTCCATGAACGGCATGATGGGTCTCTCTGATCCCAGCTTCACAGACGCTTGGTCATTGCGCAGATCGAGTGGCATGGTCATGACAGATCAAGACTCAGATGCGATACAGCCTTGGGAGGAACAACCGTCGTTATGAATCGCCGATGTTCAGATGCAGGTTTGAATCACAAGGTGTCATACACAATGCACGGGCACTCAACAACGTGCACCAAGATGGACATTGTGCTGAGGAGAGCACGAGCGTTCTTAAGAGATCTTGACAAGGTCATAACCGACCGACCCTCGTCTCAATATTCTCGCTTCGCAATCGGTAGAGACCGTGTCAACGCATGAAACATGCGCATGATATGCAACGCAGCAAATGGGTATCAAAGGGGGCACGAAGCCACCAATCGTCGCTTGCACAACACTCATTTCTTGGCATCCTTCTTCTTGAAGAGCTTCTGGAAGAAACCCTCCTTCTTCTCCTTGGGCTCAGTGGCAGCCTTGGCGTCCGCCGCCGTCTTGTCAGCCTCCTTCGCGGCGGTGTTGCCGGCGGCAACAGCAGTGTTGCTGACTTGAGTCGCGGTCTCGCTGGCGGGACTGTGTGGCCTGCTCGGCCGTAGCTGGTTCGGGAGACTGTGTCAGTGCATGGGCAGCGCGATGATGGACAGCAAGGCGATAGGGCAACCAAGCCTCATAACAAGCTGGAAGCCGGCAAGCAGGCGCAATTCAAGTTCTTGACATACCCTGTACAGTGTTGTTGGCGTTATCAGACATATTGCTTTATTCTTGCGGAGGTCCTGATCGTTGAACACGAGAGGGAATGTTCATACAGGTTCACCGCCGTATGTGTATGATCGGCGGGAGATATTTATATGCTCTCATACCCAAGCTAGCAAGTTCCCTAGTCCAGCGCACCTGTTGCGATAGCTGCTCGTAACATGCCAGGCAGATAGCACTGCATCAGATGGTGAAATCGCATGTGATCGTAACTTGCGCGCCTATTGGTGGTTGAATGGTTAGCACAACGATGCGGGCCGTCGTCGATGCGCTTCGTCACACTGGTGCGAGCATCGCCTCTGCACGAAACGTCCCTGCATGACCGAGCCACCAGCTACAGCTCACCATCTCGCTTACTTGGCGGATGACATGTGCCAAAAGATTATGGGTATGTGCGCCCGATATCTATACAATCAGTATGGTGCCACGTAGAGACCGCACGATTGTTATTGATAATAGAGATATTGATACAGTTACGGGAAGGTAGGGTGTCGACTGACAGCCGCAGCTGCACAAACGCAAGGTACTATCAGATAGCGCAATGGCAATTTCACCCGATCGCATGCATTCCTGTGACGACTGCGTGGTCCATCTTCGTCTCGTTGCACTACTTCCACAAGTTCGGCAGACATGCAATGATATGCACCATGTCCAACCACGAGCTCCATCCAACAGCTCTCCGCGTGCGACTGCTGGAAAGTCGCGAAGGCTGTTGAGTACGCATGACTCCTATACAGGCTTGTGTGCGCCGCGAGGTAGCCGATCACCTACCGTGCTCTTGGTGCTTGTATCGAGATCAAGATGAGATCCGCGATAGCATCCCTGTCGTATTCACAGGCGGCGCACATCTCAGTCTCCCGAAAGTCAGAGCTTAGAATTCCGGCCGATCTCCTGATTGTGGTTGGTGCACGGTCAGACCTCCCATACTCGCTCACTCGAAACTCGGTTGATATTGATGGCCGCTGGCTGGCACAGCGATGCTATCCGCCGGGATGCGAGTGGGTTGCGATGGCCGCATGGTGCGAGAGTAGCTTGTCATGATCGTTTCGAGATGCAGTGTGAAGATTTCTCGACAGATCCGCATCGTTGCCAAAGAGGCACTCGGCCTCTTGACCAACGTCAGGTCCCGTGCGTGCTCAGCCCGATCGGCCTCTACTATGCTTTCCATATGCAGGTTTTGCATAGTCCGCCTGGTTTGTCTCTCCTCAACCGAGAATTGCTTGTCATCTTGCGAAGTTTGGCTTCTGCTCGGGTCACATGGTAGCGTCTCGGTCAGCAATCTTTTGCTATACTCTTGAACCCATAGCTTTGAAGCGTGCTGGCCGACTTAGAAGACGAATCGCCAGAGGAGCAGAAGCAGCACCACGAGACCAAACGCGCCGATCGGCCCGTACTGCTTGAGCAGCAGCTCCCAATTGATTCTGACAGCGGCCTTCTTGTACTTGGCCGAGTCCTCGCGCAGTCTCGAACTCATATCGCCCATCTTCTCCAAGCTGTCACCACGGTACAGCAAGTCTTCAATGTTCTTGGTCATCACCTGCGTCACGTCTTTCAGCTCATCATTCAACCTGCCAAGATTCCCGGTCGCGCGCGAATCCTGATACGTCTTCTTCGTGCGCTCGATGAAGCGGTCAAAAGCAGAGTATGCGTAGGGCCGAAGTTGAGGGTCGAGATACTCGTCGCGGTTGTGGGATGTCTGGAACTCGGCGCGAATGTCTTCGAGGTAGGTCAGGGCGAGCTTGCGTGGATATGAGCGCTCGGTGATGGCGAGGTATACAACATGGTCGTTGAGCACATAGCTGAAAGAGAGGGTGGTCAGTCGCAGTGGATGATGTGAGTATGGGCCTTCGCGTAGACGGCGTACTGGATCGTGTGTTTCGTCGACTCGATTGACGCGCGCGGCTCAGAATTTGGCGTGAGCTTCTTGATTACACTTCTAATATTCTGTTTGAGCTCGGCCAACTCTCCCATCTGCTGGTCATCGACTGAAGCGACCAGCACCAGGCCTGCAAAGTTGTTGGTTAGCAAGACAGAAAGGGTCCGCGTGATGGCAAAGCAGAAGTACCGTCGAGCCGCACGATCTGCGTAGAGAAGATCATCCTGAATATGCGCGGTGGATTTCAAGAGTCGGCCAATGATCGGAAGATGTGGAGCATTTACTTGTCCCAAGGTAATCGCTGTTCTAGATTCGAAACGTAGTACATAAATTTAGGCACTTCTATTGTAAAGGATGACGTGGTGTCTTGCTCCGAGCCCTGGATTTGCGCCTGGAGCTGCCACGCGAATCCAATGTGCAAGAATTTCTAATGATTTGAAACTGATCGTGATCTGCAACGCGCTCAAGTACAGCATACACTCACACGACAACTACAATCTCGGCTCATTGGCGGCGTCGTATTCCCCTGCCAGAGTAGGAGCGTCCCAGACTTTGAGTAGCATGTAGCCGAAGACAATGGTCTTTCTTGGCGACGGCGTGCGCATGTGGTCAACACACTATTGATGGGCACTCGTTGTCGCTCCCCTCCGGAACACTTGATGCGGCGTGAGGAACGCGATTGGAACATGGTTTGGTGAGCCTGGTGTCACAGCATCTCTGCCTATTCCAGAGTCAACCTATCCCATGTTCCATGCTGGCAGTCATCGTACAGGGTGCCATCGTAGCCGCGCCGGAACGCGTGACCTGGTGGTTGATCGTCGTCGCCCGATCGTTCCGTGCCTTCCACCTAAAAGTGTACACCGATCACTGTCACGCCCGGTGAATTCCCACCTTCCATCTGTGTCAATCAAGCGAAGTGTGAACTCACGGCAATCATAGCCAACTTTTGCCGGTCAGAAATCATCACAAACGGACCGACTCCATGCGATACTCGCCGCAGGCGTAACGCTTCATACTCATTTCTTGACTCATCGGTGCCCGTTGTTATCTCGATGTCTTCTACAGCTACACAGAAGCGGTGGCTGACCGCATCAAGATCGCCGCTTGGCAAGATTGACCTTACAGTAAGCCAAACAAAGTGCGCAACGCGTAGGACATGCCGATTGAGCATATGCACATAGGTCGTGCTGCGCAAAGAAGATGCGTGGAATCGTCTTCCGCTGGAAACGCGGCAGCGACTCTGCTCGCTTCTTCCTGCAACGGAGGACGGGTCAGAGGCTAGCAATCCCGACTTACATCCTCTCAAAACTTCATCTAAGATCTTCATCGAGCGAGAGTTGAGAAAATGGCCAGGACGGTCTCGTCGATGGTAAGGAGACGAAGAAATGGCGCGCAGAAAGCCATCCAGGCTGGACATGATCGTGCGACAGGGAAGTGGGACGAAGTCAATTGCGCTCCAGAGGGAGCATCAGTGGGCGAAGAAAGCACATGGCTTGGGGTTTGAGCAGAGAGATCCGAGCCCTGAGCATGGTATCTTGACCAAGGACGAAGCATGGCCATGAGACGACAGTGAGATGCGAGTCAGAAATGGTTCGCAGGTTTGTGATGACGCGAACGTATTGCTGCGTTAGTAGCAGGCGTTTCGGAGCTTCATAGACGTACATATGCGCAGTGCTGCGGAACAGCATCAAAATATTTATGGGGACGACTCGGAAGCCCTTGAATTTCGCGCGTGAAGATGCGATCCAATCAAGACACTTGCTTCTCCCGCCAACTCTTGTAAATCGCTACCATTGTCATGGCACCGCTGTCACATCAGCATCGTCGCACACACAACCTGCTGTTGTTCTCCAAGCTGCTCGACTATCGCGATGCATCGTCACCGTTCACGCTCGTGCTTGACAGTCTTGAGCAGTCGGCTCGGCCACTTGTTGCTGAAAAGCTGAAAGCGCAGGCCTGTACGCATCACGCAACTGCTTACTAGCGCAGGCATCATGACTGACAATGTATAGGCGGGCAAAGCGACCGTGATCTTCGTGTCCTTGGAGACGATCAAGCAGCCGCAGCTCGTCGACCATTTCGTAGAAGCGTGGGCAAGTGACTCACAAAAATGGCAAAGAACTGTACAAGCCCTGTTGAAAGAACAGAGTACTCAGAGTGAGCCATGACGCCACTTTTGCCTGTCATGAGAGGTCACGGCCGCTGACAAGGCCAAACGAATAGAGAAACTACTGGTATTTGACAACCTCAATGCATTGAGCGCTCAGCTAGGAGCGAATCTACCAGCCATACTTGCAGGGTTTGTCAGTCCAACGACCTCGCTCTTTGCAGTATATCACACGGACGTGCCTTCGATAGAGACAGATACGACGAGTGGCTACTCTCCGCCAATACTTACTCTCCTCAAGTATCTGGCAACGACGGTGATCACAACACATTCTTTAGACCACATCCTCGCTAAGAAAGCCGCGCGAGACCGAAGCCACGAGGAGCCATCCTTCGGCCTGCAAGAAGGTGTCGATGGAGTGCTGCAGAGTCTCGGAGCAAACGGGCCTGAAGGGGTAGTGCTAGAAATAGAGCATCGGCGGAAAAGCGGTCGAGGCGTGCGGGAATGGTATATCCTACCTATTGGCAAGACAAACCCACCCGGAGGCACCAGCACGTCTACGTTCAGAGAGACGGTAACGCTGCTCGAGGATCATCCAGCATATCGACACGCGATCGCATCGGCTGCGGAGGAAGAGCAACCCAGCAATGCGACATTCGAGTTGGGTCTCACTGAGAAACAGCGGATGGACAGAGAAGGCGTCGTTCTTCCATACTTTGACGCACAGCAAGGAGGCGGTGAAGGTGGTCGGATCCTCTATGACATGGGCGAAGATGATGACTTCGATGAGGAAGAGGACGAAATTTGATATATATACAGTACCTTAAGATTTTCATGACTACAGGGAGGCCGTGTTTGTGCCATTGCATTCCGTCCCTGTGTCTCAGAATCGTCGCATGTCTCAAGCGTCACTTGAAATCTGTCAGATGGCTGAGCAATGTTCCCAAAGTGTGTGGACAATAGTCATTCGCCTGCAGATGAGTGTGCTACCGCAACCCTAGGCAGGACTGTAAGCCAGAACGCGCTAGTGCTCCGTCGCAGGTGTCGATTAGGCCCGGAAGAGCGCCTGCCGTCATATCTGGGACTGAGCTTAAATTTCACTTGCATGTGCACGCGAGCTCTACCTTAAAAGGCGTGTGACGCACACCAGCCAAGCAAAGTCTCTCTCGTCGCCCACCAGCATGGATCGCGACTACTCTCGACGCGACGACCGGCGCGACGACCATCGCAGGGATGACCGGAGGCGGCGCGGCGGCGGCGGCGGCGGCGGCGATGATCGCGACCACCGGCCGCGACACGAGAAGGACCGATCGCGCTCGCCGCCACGATACGACCGGCGCGACGACCGCCGACGAGAGCGTTCGCTGCCTCGCGATCAGATCAAGCGCGAGGGGCAGCAACACGCCCATCCATCTCGAGATACCGGCCGCGGACGGGACCCGCCGACTGGCCCTGCGTCTGCGCGCGGCTATGCGAACGACAAGCGGCCGCGGGAGGCGGCGGGCATCAAAAGCGAAGGCGCGCCGCCGGGATATCCTGGGAATATGAAGGGTCAACGGAGCGCCGACGTCAAGCTCGAGGAGGGCGGAAGACGAGGACGAGGAGACGTACATGCAGAGGATTATGGGATTCGGCGCCTTTCGTACCACGAAGAACACGCAAGTGCCCGGCAACGATAAGAATTACGCGGTGTTCAAGGTCAAGAAGAGCGAGTACCGGCAGTACATGAACAGAACAGGCGGTTTCAATCGGCCGCTCTCGCCGTCAAGAATGTGAGGAGATTATGAGTGATTGTCTGTTCTCTGGCTTTTTAGCGAGGCGTCTGGGCGTTTGGGTTGCTGTGCATCCGAGGAGGGAATCTGGGAGGGTAATGTGGTCACAGAGTGCTTTCGCATGGTTGGTCATGGAAACTGCCTTGGGCCTGAGAGCCGCTGGACAGTGCCAGAAACTTCACTTGGGTGAGCCTTTCACAGCCAAGGAAGAATGCCATTGGTCGCAGAGATGCGTCCAGGTAGAATTGTGTGGCAGTGCTGTCTAGGAGCAGTATGGACTGTATGAGGCATGTAATTACATGCATTTGGAATACCCGATGCTGCCAGATCAGATTGACGGTGATACAGAGGGAAATGTACCTTGACGTGGCACATGACATTCATCAATTCGCACCGGACCATCGTGTGGTTGTCAGAAGATTTGCCATTGTGGATGCCCTGAGTTGTTGTAGCCACAGTCACCCATCTCGGATACGCTCCTTCCACTGGAAGCCCTGCGGCAGCTTGGGAAATCAGAGCGCACCTGATGGAAGTGGACACAAATTGACAGCCTGCTAGCGATGACGAAGCTTGCAAAAGATGAGATACTAAAGCTAGAAATTCATACGACGACCAAGACACAGAAGTGTGTGAAGGAGTAAGACATGCTGCTACCTGCACCTCTATCCCCATGACTCTAGCAATCGGTAGCAACCAGAATCGAGCTCGAGAAGTGACCGCATTTGCCAGACGCCGGATAGATGCTCAAATGCCGCTTGTTTATTGTATAGCGAAGATCCCCAACACCATGCTAACGAAATAGTCCCCCAAAGTGACCTCCCCCTGACGCCCAAAAAAAACTCCTTGATGAATCGCGAACTGAAAAGAGAAACCAAAATGCGCCAACAATGAGAGGAGAGATGCGTCAAGACTTTCAGATCTTGAATGTATGCGGGTAATTGCTGCAGCGAGCGACCGTCGTAAGCCGGGCCGAGCTCTTCATTTACTGCATGTCAAACTCAGCTTGCTTAAGCTTGAAATTAGGCACCTCGAAGAACCACTGCTGCGTGGTATCCCACTGGTAAGCCTTGAAGTCGACGCCGTAAGGCTTCGGCGCGAGGCAGTACAGCATGCCAATGGGCACATCCAGGTCGGCCACCACCTCACGGCCGAGGGCCGAGGAAGTAGGCGAGCAGGACGCGTGACACGCTCCGATGCCCGATAAGCAGGACGTGATCCGTCATGCGCTCGAGCTCGACGATCACCGGTCGTAGGCGATTGATGATGTCGAGGTAGCCCTCGCCACCTGGGCCAGGGTAGCGGTAGTGGAGTTTGTCGGCTTTACGGCTGACATACTCCTCCGGGTATTGCTTGGAGGATGCAGGCGTACGTAAGGCCTTCCATCACACCAGCATTCAGCTCGTCTAGCATGCGCATCTGCTTGATGTCGTACTCTTCCTCGTCGAAGAACTGCGCCGTGTCGATGCTGCGCTTGAGCATGGACGTCCAGACACAGAACGCCTTGGTTGGCTGGGTCTCGTCCACGGACGACGAGTCCGTCACGACCGACGAGGCGTCTGCATCGTTGCTGTAGCACGCGTCCGGGTTGTGCGGCTGGTAGTGCGGGTTCGGCGGCGTCGAATCGCCCGGCTGTGGCGGGAAAATGGGTATGATCAGCATTGAACTGCTGCTTCACATGCCACTGCTTGCGCTTCTCGTCCATGAATCGCGTGAGCGCCTTGGCGTACTCGATTCCCTCAGATGCTAGCTCGCTGTCGCCACCGATCTTGCCGGAGGACGTTGTCCATGCTCAAGCCGTGCCGCGTGATCCAGATTTGTCGCGGCGTGAGGTTGAAATTCAAGAGGTAGTAATTCGCCCTGAGCCATAAGGAAGCCTTTGATCTGATGTGAGATTACCTTGCGTCCGACATCGATCATCTGAATGTACGGCATGTCGTTGTCTTCCTCGTACTGGCCGAGAGGCACGTACGCTTTCTCGTACTCCTGCACACGCTTGCGGAAGTCCGCCAGGGCCTTATGTGGGTCAAGGTTGCGGTAGTCCGGTCCATTGAGCTTCAGACGCATGTTCGCCTCAAGAAGGTCTTGATCCACACATCGCGACTCGAGAAAGAGCACGTTTAGCTGAGGTCCAGCGCGTTCGCGGATGCGATCCATGACCATGCCTCGCCGCTCGAGGGTGGAATTTGTCGCATCAAGAATACCGACGCTGCCGCCGCCAAGCAAGATGTAGTCGAGAAGCTCGTCTAGTGTCTCGCGTGCCACTTGCTCGCGGATCAAGAATGCAGCCTTGTTGGAAGGGTCGAAGAAATCCGAGCCGTGTTTGAGCTCTTCTGCCTCTTCTCCCTTGTTGGGAAGTTCTTGAGGCGCGTCCTGGGCCAAGATTTTCTGATTGAGGCTCAGCGCATCTTGCGCGTCCAGGAAGCTGTCCACTTTGGCGGTACTGTCCATACCCGGTGCTGTCGGAGCCTCGAGTTCGATCTTATCATTGAGAAGTATCTGCGTCGCGGGTTGCGATCTCGGCATCTCCTTTGGCGAGCTAAGCGGTCCACCAGCGACGGTACGCCGCCGCTCGCCCACGTTGAAGATTCGAGTGTCATGTTGTAACCAATTGAGATAGCGCGCCAGCTTCTTGGTAATATAACTCTTGCCACGAGCCGGCAGGCCCACCATGACGATGACGAGCTTTGATCCCACGTCTCTTTGCGCGATGCGACCGTCGGGCGATACTTTGCTTTTCGTCAGACCAGGTATGTCGAGAGTGGTAGGTCGTATGCGCGGAGTTGCCGAACCGGATACATTTCCGGAGAGGTGGTAGGAGGCTGATGTTGGGTGCGTCGAGGGATGTGCTGCCAGCGTGAACACGACCAAAGATCTGCGGACTATTGGGTGCCGTGGATGCCGGCGTGTCGTTGAGCGCCATGCTCACGCCGTGCAGGTCGGTCAATGTGCCGTGCATGGCTGAGGCCATCGAGTTGCCTCGCCGGTGTGATGGCGGCGGTAGGGCGGAGAATTCGGCGGTCTCGTGCAATTGCGCCTGTGTCATGGGCGCCGAGGTGACGGAGAGCTTCCCGTTGAGGGTCTTGTTGAGGTGGCTGCGCAGCTGCGCAAACTGCTTATCGTCATAGTCGGGCACATCGCTGCTCGCCGTGCTCCAGGATCGATGGACGGCGGCGGCATCTTTGATCGTGGGCATTGTAGCACCAGCCGTGAGGACTGGTGGCGTGTTTCGTCGACGGAATTGGCCGAGCAATGAGTTGTCCTCGGTCACGCAGCTACATCTGCCAGCGTCGTGAATGTTGTCGCTATTCTGCGACCCAGAGTCCGAATGCGCGCTGTGTGAGGAAGCAGAGGATGACGGCGACGGTGAGGTGGATGGCCGATCGGTGCTCCGATAATGCTGCAGGAGGAAGTCGTGGTACTCGTCGTGCGATAGCTGCTGTTCGTGACGATAATGGTCGAGATAGCTCTGCGGCGTGGATGGGCAGGAGTCATGCGAGTGGATCGCATGCGGCATGAAGCTATGCGCCGCCGCTGCAGCGGCTGGAAAAAACGTGCCTACGTCGGTGGCCAGCAGGCCTCTGATAGCGTCGGGCTAGGGCTCGCAGGCGGCTGAAGATAATGCAGGGGTGGCGCGCGCGCGTGGCTTTGGCGTCAGTGCAGAGCGCGCGGCGGGAAAGTCTGCTGGATGGGCACAAGCCGATGAGTAAGAGTGTGATGGGTCGCGATGGATGAGGTGGTGAGAGATGGGAAAGGCGACAGGTCTGATAGAAATTCTGACACGCCCTGCGGTTCGCGATGACTCTGACCATCAATTCGGGGAATCGATGGCAGAAAAACATCGGGCACGTGGAGGCAGCGATCCGTTGCGGTGTCGCCAGGGCCAGAAAGACGCCAGCGACAGAATGCTGCCGAATTTCACGGAGATTGCAGGCCTGTAGAGCTGCCCACCAACCTGGGCACACCACCGCCTCTGTCCTGCCCTTCCGCTGCCGCGACACGCCTAGCGATGGAATCCTGCCTGTATACGCGTGTCTGAGCCAGGTGTTGGAGCGATAGAGAGGCCCAAGGCGGGCTAGCAGCGGTGCTGAAGGATTGCACGCTCAGAGCCGCCCATGTCATCCTTGCAGATCAGCAACAGCAGCAGCATGTGTTGAGACATCCTGCTCCCATTGATGCTTGGCGGGAGCAAAGTGCAATCTCCAAGCCGCACTTCCTCTTGCATGCCAAGTGGACGCAAGGTCGAAGCACTTGGCCCCGTTGACTTCGCGTTCCAGCCAAGCCTGGGCCCGTGTCGACCTTCTCCTCGCGCGCGCGATGGAGATGGGCGAACGAGGCATCGGTATGCCGGCGCGACTCTGGCCCGCTCGCGGCTGCTGCGGCCCCCCCTTCTCAACAAGCAGCTCGTGTCGCACGCAGGCGGCCATCGAACGATCCATGGACGCATGCTGCAAGCTTGGACCGAACAGAGCAGCTGTTGATAGCAGCCCTGAAGCTGTTGATAGCATCACGCATGCGCTGGCATCTCCGCGCCATCGGCTGCGAGCGATCGCGTCCAGGCGCAAACGGTAGCCAAGATGCCCCTTGCTGCGGAGGGAGCGATGCACGTTTGTACGTTTGCACGTTGCAAACGGCCGATGGCAGGCGAGGGAACTCGGGAGCGCGCCTGGCACGGTGCGCTACCCCCAGCGCCAGTCCGTCAAGCGGCCATCTTATTACCTGCGCCTTTGTTGCGATTGATGAGACACGATGTGACGACCACATCTCACCTCGCGTAGAAGTAATGCATGTGGAGGACTCCGATATGCCCAGCTCTTAGTCTCTAATCTATACCACTCC
>BSBM01003234.1:0-20000 GCA_027924585.1 Larix kaempferi
TAAGGCATCAGTTCCAGTATCATAAGTGCTTGTCCATATGAACGACCACGAATTTGATTAATTACTCTACGTGCTTTATGAGCAGACATACGTATATTTCTCGCCAAAGCTCGTATCTCCGGACCTGGACTATTATTTCCCATTGACTCCATCCTCCCCAATGAATGACAAACAAGTATCTCTCAATTAACGACGAGATTTCTTATCGTTTCTCGCATGTCCCTGAAAAAGTAGAGTAGGTGCAAATTCCCCCAATTTGTGGTCTACCATACGATCTGTTACATAAATGGGTAAATGTTCCCTCCCATTATGAACAGCAATTGTATGACCGATCATTGCGGGTACAATGACAGAGGCCCGGGACCAAGTCACTATTATCTTCTTTTCTTCCTTTATGTTTAGATTTTGAATTTTCCTCAATGAATGATTAGCCACAAAAGGATTTTTTTTCAGTGAACGTGCCATGATCAATTACCTTTCTTTCCTTTTTTTTTTTTTATGGATATCCAACCATTCTTACTCACGTCGACGAAGGATTGAAGCATCACTGTATCTATTCCTCTTCCGACTTTTCTTTCCAAGCGCACTATAGCCCCAGGGGGTCACGGGTTTTTTCCTGCCAATTGGGGTTCTTCCTTCCCCACCTCCATGAGGATGATCTACAGGGTTCATAGCTACTCCTCTTACCTCAGAACGCTTACCTAACCAACGTTTAGCTCCAGCTTTACCGAAACTTCTATTGTTTGCAGTGATATTACCCACTTGTCCAATTGTTGCTGAGCAGTTCTCAGATATTAAACGAACTTCTCCAGAAGGTAATCTTAATGTGGCCGATCGATCTTCTTTTGCGATCAGTTCTGCTACAGCACCTGCCGCTCTAGCTAATTGTCCACCCTTTCCAAGTGTTATTTCTATGTTATGTATAGCCGTGCCTAAGGGCATATTGGTTGAAGTAGATTCTTATTCCGATGAATAAAAATCCCTTCCCAAACTGTACAAGCCTCTCTCAGGGCATACAGCTTTCTGGATGTATATGAGATGATATTCATTCACATATATTGATTAAATAGAATCGAGATTAGAAAGGGCCTCTATTTATTGTATTCTCTATGTCCCGATTCTCTACATCCTAGGTCTCTCTATTCCATCATCTGGCTTGTATTCTTTATGTAGCATTCAGAATGAATGACTTTATCAAATTACGCTAATACTTTCGTATGTTATGGATAACGTAGGAGGCATATTCAACATCTTTTTATCTTCTCTCTCTTTCTACTTTTTTTCCTCTCCCCATCTTTTCCTTTTGGGAATTATTACCACTGTCCAGCTCCGAATCTGCCTCTGACCATCAGATCAAATGTGAGTAACTTGTCTTTTTCGAGGGTGCCTCTATCCCATTTTGTTCATGCTTCGGACAAACAATCTGGTCCTCTCCATATTATCATATCTTCGAAACCAATGATCTGATACGAACAATTTTTGGATCCAATCACCTGCTGTCATTTATCCTCAGTTTCCCTTTGGGGTTCGTCCCGTAAAAGTGTCCTAGTTGGATCAGTGATAGATTTATAGGTTTTGCTGTAAACCCAATCGGTTGCTTCCGATCACGTGAATTAATAATTCAAACCGCACTCAGAGGTAAGGCATTTCCTATTGATATAGGAGCTTTTGGACCAGAAAGAATAGTATCTCCAATCATGACCCCTCTGGGATGCAGAATATACATCTTATCGCCATTCTTGTAGTGCACCTTGCAAATGTATGCACTTCGATTAGGGTCGTATTCTATGGTCACAATTTTTCCCGATATGTTTTCCTTATTCCGTCGAAAATCAATTTGACGATACAGACGCTTGTGACCCCCTCCCCTGTGTCTTACGGTAATAATTCCTCTTCCATTACGACCTTTCCCACAATGATGCTGTCCAGAGGTCAATTTTTTCTGCGGATCAAACTGCACTCTTCCATCGAAACCTGATACAGATCTATTGCGTGTGTCTGGAGTTAAAATTCTATATGAACGGATGGCCATTTAGTTTCAATTTTGAATTCTTATTGTTCTGAAAAGAGTGGAATAGAATCACCGGGTTTAAGTGTAATAATCATACGTTTACAACGTATTGGATGTCCTATCATTGACCCTCTCTTTCCTCCTTTTTCAGGGAGGCGATAACTGTTCATAGCTATCACTTTCACATTGAAGAAATGCTCAATCCAATTTTTAATCTTTGTTTTGTTCGATTGCGAATCGACGTTAAAAGTATATTGATTCCTTTCTAATAGACGAATACTTTTCTCCGTAAGTACTGGATATTTCACTTCATCCATAAATTTTTATCCCTCCTCTCGTTTTTCTATTTTTTCTTCCTTTTACCTTTTTTCCCGTAATGCCTGTAGTTATTATTATATCGAATCATAAACAAATTGAATTATACAGATATATCATAGGTTAGGTATGGAAGTTATGCACGAACGTAATGCTCACAACTTTCCTCTGGATCTAGCTGCTGTTGAATCTATTTCAATAGGCGGATAATACTCTGATGGATTGTTATCGTGTATTGCTTAACTGAACAGTACCAAGCCTTTCAATAAAATGAAAGGTTTGGTATTCTTCAAATGTTTGTTGTTATCCCTCCTACTTTTTCCCATTCCATAAAGAATGAATATGTGCAGTTCCCCTGCATCCAGCAGGAATTGAACCCGCGAGTTCGCCAATTATGAGTTGGGCGCTTTAACCATTCAGCCATGGATGCTGGATAAAGATCATCAACATATTCATTCTATAATATGAGTATAGACTCAGATCTTAAATTGGGTAGTTCGGGACCCAATCACATTCTTTCTCTCATACTTTATTAATGTAAAGTATTATCAATAGACATTCCAGTAACATTTCATTGAATTAACTTTGTAATAAGCCATGGTCGAAACGAACAAGAATATGTGAATCAATTATAATTGATTGTATTGATTGTTCGGTCCTTTGGTCTTCCACCCGTGGTGGGTGGGAGAATGATGAAGAACTTGACGGAAAAGGGTAAGAATTGAATCTATTTAAAAGGAGTATATTCCTGTTCCTATTTCCCAAATAGAATACTTTCTGGCTGGATATTTTCATTAATATCTAGCCTCATTCTTACCTATTCTTGCATCCTTGATTTCCGGAGCTTTGGCCCCTACTGGTCAAGAACCGGACTACTAGTTACGAATCAGGTATCGAACCAATGGAAGATACTTGGATCCGATCTAGGATCATTATATGTTCGCTCCAGTTCTTGTTGTTCCTAATGTTGGAACAGTCTCCCTTTATTTATGGGCTATGAGTTCTAGTATACAGGGTATATCCACATTTATAGGATCTTCAATTCTCGTGCTTATTTTCATCGTTGTTCAGTTCATGCGTGGCAAAAAGGAGCATTGGAATAGTCCTCAGTTTCCGAGTATTCGGGGGGGGGGGGGGGAGGGAAGTAGAAAATAACATAAAGCCAATAATTGTCCTATAGAGTTACCTTTACTCGATCAAACAATTTTGAATCCAGGTATTTCAACTACCCCAAAACGATCTGTCGAACGAATTGGGCCAGACTCTCCAGTTTATGGCCGCTCCTTTACGGTACTAGTTGTGGTTCCATCGAATTCGCTTCATTAATAGGTTCGCAATTCGACTCCGATCGTTACGGTTCGGTACCAAGATCTGGTCCTGGACGAGCTGACCTCATTGTAACAGCGGGGACTGTGACCATGAAAAAGGCTCCTTCTGTAGTGAGATTGATTATACGAACAAATGTCCGAACCAAAATATGTATATGTAGTTGCCATGGGAGCATGTACTATTACAGAGGAATGTTTGGTACAGATTCTTATAGTACCGTTCGCGGAGTAGATAAGTTAATTTCTGTGGATGTCTATTCGCCGGGTTGCCCACCTGAACCAGAGGCTATTATAGATGCTATAACGACACTTCGTGAAAGAAAAGAAAGCTCGATGGATATATGAGGACCGAGCTCCAACAAGGAAAGAAGAAAATATTTCACTATAAATAATAGGTTTCATCATGTTGGATCCAGTATTCATATTGGGAACTATGATCAAAAGTTATTACATCAATCTTCTGAACCTCAATTCGATTCTACTTTCGAGATACCCTCTGAAACGTTTGGATCTACTTCAACCCTGCAATTATAGATCTATCGTTTGGATAATACATTCCATTTCGGTTCGGACGGGATGAATAGATTCCAACTAGTATCGGAGCCGAATTCTTATCCATTCAATTCTTCCATATTCCCGGATATGGAAGAGAGATGGATTAACGAATACAAATATTTTATTGACACATCAGAAATGCGCCAATCACGCGCACACGATGTACGAGAACCAAAAGGAGGATTCGATTGATTTTATACTAGAGCTTATAATAGATTCTATTTCCACCGTAAAATATTGCCCTCTGAGTTCTCGATCCTACTTTTTTATATGTAAGGAGTATCGGGATTCAATTGGAACGGACAGGGAGGGACAATATGAGCAAAGAAGAGGGAGAGAACAGAATAGATGGATTCATCTATCTATTTTGATCGGGGTATCTCCGTATGTACATATAGATACGTATCTGTCAATATCCATGTACCCATATCTATCTAGCTAGAATAGATAGATATGGATACATGGATATTGACATCTTGCCAGGAACCAGATTTGAACTGGTGGCACGAGGATTTTCAGTCCTCTGCTCTACCAACTGAGCTATCCCGGCTCTTCCCTGTGGATCATCCTGGTACAAGGTTTGAACTTGTGTCAACTAAAAATAAGGAAAAAAAGGATTTTTCCTAGTTTTTAGAATAATCTTTATTATTTTCGATCTGGAAGCCACTAATATGATAAAAAATTGACTGCGATCGAATAATTTCCAAATGATATCATCTATGTGGATCATATATCACAAAATGATTTTATCATATGATCAACTGATCAACCCAACTTTTCATAAGATGGATGGAAAGATTCATGTTCTAATTTCTTCTCTTCATGAATAAATAAAATAGTGAGGTAAAAGAATCGAGAAGTGAGAATGGATTCGAACTAACGGAATTGGAGAAAATAGATCAGTCGTTCGGGAACGAACCTGGGTGGGGATAGAGGGATTTGAACCCTCACGGTCTATAAAGCCAACGGATTTTCCTCCTACTGCAATTTGCATTGTTGTTGACATTGACACGTAGAATTGGACTCTATCTTTATCCTCGTCCAACCATTAATTCCAAAAACTGATTCAACTCTCTATCTAGAGTAGATAAGTTCATAATTGGATTACTTAATGTAAAATCATTACTTCAACTCGAATCTGGCATCTATCTTACGAAGAAAATGCTTGGAAGGATTCAAGTTCTGATCGCGAGTTTTGTGTTATATAACATTCCCACTTTCGAGGTGTAAATAGAGCGTTCTATAAATACAGTATTGGACCAAATGAGATTCATTCGTTAGAATAGCTTCCATTGAGTCTCTGCACCTATCCCCTTCCTATCCTAGGAGAAGAAACCATTGTCTCCATGAACCGGATTTGGCTCAGGATTACCCATTCAATATATCCCAGGGTTCCCTGGATTTGGAAGCTATCACTTGGTAGGTTTCCATACCAAGGCTCAATTCGATCAAGTCCGTAGCGTCTACCAATTCCGCCATATCCCCTTATCAGAGAACGAGATCATACCTTGATCTAATCCTATTATGTAATCTTCATCAGCGTTATTCATTGGATATTTGCTCAATATTGGATGAGAGAAATATCATCCCCTACTCCTCTTCTCTCGCCATCTCTATCTCTACCCCAATCGAATATGACTGGGAATCATTATATTATTTCTGCATTTTCAATGCAATGTTATTATCCTCCCCTAGTCGATTTGGAATAGTGAGTAAAACGATCGATATCAATTGACCCTTACTTCCCTTTTCTTTCCCTTGAAGGAATCTACATTCAGACGATGTTCCGTTGTAATTTTAATCTGGATTGCGTCATTGAATCTGATTCGCGCTATAATTGTTAGGATTCCAAAAGAATCTATAGATCTCACGCCAATGAAATGAGGAGTTATATTCCATTGAGCCTGCTTAGCTCAGAGGTTAGAGCATCGCACTTGTAATGCGATGGTCATCGGTTCGATCCCGATAGCTGGCTCTTTTCCGTTCCTCTCATTCCCATAATCCACAAAGTTTTGGGAGGATCACGATGGAATGGAGAATACTCTTCCGATTGTTCGTCGGGTCCGTTATGCCGTGATCACTTACTCCCAACTAGGAACGGGATGAATGATTGGAACTATTAGGATCTTTGGAGAAAGATCTTCATTCTCTATATAAAATAATTCCAGTACTCGTACGGGTTATACTATCCTTTCTTCTTTCCAGCACTAATTGTTAATTGAATAAGGAGTTTCTATGTCCCGTTATCGGGGACCTCGTTTAAAAATAATACGTCGTCTGAAAACTTTACCAGGGCTAACTAGTAAAAGACCCAAATACAGAAATGATTCTATAAACCGGTCTTCTTCCAGGAAAATCTCTCAATATCGTATCCGGCTAGAAGAAAAACAGAAATTGCGTTTTCATTACGGACTAACGGAGCGACAATTACTGAAATATGTTCGTATTGCTAGAAGAGCCAAGGGATCAACGGGCCAGGTCCTATTGCAATTACTTGAAATGCGTTCGGATAATATTATTTTTCGATTGGGTATGGCTCCCACCATTCCCGGAGCTAGACAATTAGTTAATCATGGACATATCCGGGTCAATGACCATATGGTAGATATACCAAGTTACCCTTGCAAACCTCAAGATGAGATTACTATAAGAGATCAACAAAGATTGAGGACTATTATTAGGAAGAATATAGATCTGTTACAGAGGGATAAATTGCCAAATCATTTGACTTTTAATTCGTTACAATATAAAGGATTCATCAATCAAATAATAGATAGTAAATGGATCAGTTTGAAGATTAATGAATTGCTGGTCGTAGAGTATTATTCCCGTCAAGCTTGAATCAAGAATGAAATGAAAAGGAGGGGTTGGGTTGCTGGACATCTGGAAATTATGTTGTTCTTCTCCCTTCTTTTTCCCCTCCCCAAAGGGGACATTTTATAATCCTTCCGTACGTTACATTAGAATCTTGTTATCCACGATACTTTTATTGCTTCTTAAAATGGTCTTTACCTTTCCCATACCACGAACCAATGTTCATTCTATTTTCTATATCACAAATAGAAGGAGATTGATCCCGGAATTAGGAGATCGTCCTATTGGGATTCAATAGATTGGAAAAACAATGGATGAGAAGAAAATAGTAAGGCGAAGATACGGAAAGAGAGGGATTCGAACCCTCGGTAAGCAGAAGCCTACATAGCAGTTCCAATGCTACGCCTTGAACCGCTCGGCCATCTTTCCTATGAGATCTATCGGTTTTCATTAACAAAATTAGTAAATAGCAACTTCCTTACAAAGTCTTTTTGTTCGGGTACGAACAGTTCCATCTTTTGGAAAAAAATAGATAATAAATAAGGTAATTATTCAATCTCCCCCGGAAAGACAAAAGGACATTTTATCAAACTTCCTCCTATTTTAGGAAATCCTCAATCATCCCTGTTGATTTGACGATCTTATTCGGATTGCCTAATCAATAATTTTAGACAGATTAATTGATCCATTCCATATGATGATCATATATGGATCTGTAGTGATCGTGTTATCAATTGTATGAGAACTAATTCTTTTGCAATGATCCTGTGTCATGCATGATGACCATATTTTTCCCGATATTCCTTTATCTATATGGATATGTGCACACAATTGCTAGGTGAGCATTTCATTCTCATTATGCAATGCTCGATCGTTTAACTCTTTCTTTGTTCGGATCATGATCGAACTGGACTTCTCGAGTTTACCGAATCTAGTATTCTTTTAATACGAATCTTTTTTTTTTCCATTATTATTCATCAATATTACTAATGAACAATTATTGAAAATATTCCCTATCTATTCCCATTTTGAAAAATCAATTGGAATAGATAGAATGAGAACATATTTACGATTGTAAGGAAATAAATTTTATGGTATTGTGCACCAGAAAAAATTTCGTTCATGGAATCATTTGCGTAAGGGAATGAAGGAAATTATAAAATCTGTAATTGACTATGCCTAGATCTCAGAGAAATGACAATTTTATTGATAAGACCTTCACAATTGTAGCGGATATCTTATTGCGAATAATCCCGATGGCTCCGGGGGAAAAAGAAGCATTTACCTATTACAGAGATGGTGTGATTTGATATTTTTTCCGTTCTTATTTTTTTGGGAAAGAAAAGGTATTCGGGAATAAAAATTGGGTAAAATCAAACTTACGCTCAGTGAAGGTGAGTTCTGGAGATAGAACAATTCCTTCTGTCGTGTATCCCCGGTCAATGCAGCCTTAGATGCTCTCATCTCCTGAGGATTTTAGTACCGAGCGAAAGGTTACACCTATGCAATAGGCCTTGCTTGTATAGTTTAACCTATCTGATAGGCGCGCATGGGGGGAGAAAGCACTACGTATGGAAATCAACAACACAAAAGCTTCGTTATAGCCCATATGCATTACCCTTTTCCGAAGGGTAGTGAGAATGGTTGGGACAACAAACATCCATCTCGTTTGTACTTCGGATACCCCTATCATGGAACCATCGGAGATTGTTGAAGTGATTAATCCCCGGAGAATACAGGGCGTTAAGAACAAAGAAATTGTTAGAGGTTCCATTCCTAGTACTAAGATCCTTGGTGTTCGGAAAAGAATCTTTGCAAGAAGGATGGCTAGAGATTCATTGGAAATACACTAGCCCCTGTTAATTCATAATATTGGGTCAGAATCTTTTTTCTTTTTTCAATTCCACGGATTACTCCCCGTATTACGTACTGTAAAGAAAGGAGGAGCCGTATGAGGTGGGAATCTCATGTACGGTTTTGAAGCGGAGATCATTTCAATGGAATGAACGACCGTAACGGATGTCAGCTCAATCGGAAGGGGAATATGCGGAAGCTTTACAAAATTATTATGAAGCTATGCGACTGGAAACTGACCCTTATGATCGAAGTTATATACTATATAATATAGGTCTTGTCCATACAAGTAATGGGGAACATACGAAGGCTTTGGAATATTATTTTCAAGCATTAGAACGGAACCCATCCTTACCACAAGCTCTTAATAATACGGCCTTGATCTGTCATTACGTGCGGCTATCTGTACCATAGAATAACTTAGTTAATAACTACTACGGGTAAGAACAAAAGAAAAGGCTTTCTACATATGCACCGTCCCAAGTAACGGTTTTTATAAGCTGTAGCAAAAAAAAACATCTCTCAATAGGAGCCCGAATATGAATAGATAGATAGAGCCTAAGTATTCCATGGATAAAAAATTAAATTGATGATGGAAGCACCATAAAGATCAATTATTGAAAGAAGGTTCGGGCTGATACGATCAAATCTGCTCATTGACAAGAATCAGGAATCAACTTATGTAATAGAGTCGATCTACTAAGCTATTGAGCAGTGGTGTAGCATCAGATCCTAAAGATGTGAAGTACTCCAGACGGAAAGTACTCTTCAAAAATTCTATATGGAACTGAGATAGTTACCTTGCAAAAAGACTTTTATTTGGACGATCAATCTGAAGTATATCTCTTCCTATACTTCATCTTTTTGAGGGTAGGAGAAAAGATAGAACCTGATCATTTAATTGATTGGAAGTGAAATCAGAAACTCATGTCATTTACTTTTTTTGGTCCTTTGGTTAATCTGAACTCCCAATGAATAATCTCCAATCCAAGAATATTTTGGAAATTTGGGTAGAGGACTAAAGAATAGTTGATTGAGCCGTATGAGGTAGGAAACTCTCAAGTACGGTTCTGAGGGAAGAAAACTTTTCCAAGTGGACCTATCCCGACCGAGGAGAACAGGCCATTCGACAGGGAGATCCTGAAACTGCGGAGGCTTGGTTCGATCAGGCTGCTGAGTATTGGGAACAAGCTATAGCACTTGCTCCAGGCAATTACATCGAAGCACAAAATTGGTTAAAGATTACAGGACGCTTTGGAGAATGATAATTTCTATTATCGGGAAATCGTTTGAATTAATATCTTATTTTCTCGAAATAAATGGAATTATTCCAGAATATTCCCCAAAATTAGATTCAATTCCGTCGGCATCTCATAGGAATATATTGACAATATAATAAATAATACCTTTTCTGGTTCTGGATTGTTAATGGATCTTCTTAATAGGGGTAAAATCCATCCGGAGATGTCTTTCATTAATGATCCATTAATAAAGATTTATAATGGATGGATGGATGGTCTTTGATATGGAACATACGGAGGAGTATTAATAGGTGGATAAATATATATATATGGATATTATGGATATATATTTATCCATCTAGAACCATTGTAAAAATAACCGGTAAATGCTTTTGAAATTACACAAAAAGTCTTTTTTTGGGTCATAATAGCCCACAGTCCCTTAAGCACCTTAAAAATATGTCATAATAAAACTGAACACCTGCCTCAGATCGACTCCCGTATCATAGTAGCTCCAGTCATACACTAGAAAATAAGGGGAGAAACGAGTTGAGATATATCTCTCGGAAGTTAACTAATTCCTATTGGCAGGTTTCTTCTTATTTATGTCCCATCCGGAAAGGGGAGAATTCAATGATCATTCGTTCACCAGAACAACCAGAAGTAAAGGTCGTAGTGGAGAGGGATCCTGTCAAAACCTCTTTTGAGAAATGGGCCAAACCTGGTCATTTCTCAAAGACGCTAGCTAAAGGCCCTGAGACTACCACTTGGATTTGGAACTTACATGCTGATGCTCACGATTTTGATAGTCATACTGATGATTTGGAAGATATTTCTCGCAAAGTATTTAGCGCTCATTTTGGTCAACTAGCGATCATCTTTATTTGGCTAAGTGGGATGTACTATCATGGCGCTCGTTTCTCCAATTATGAAGCATGGCTGGCTGATCCAACTCACATCAAACCCAGTGCTCAAGTAGTTTGGCCAATAGTAGGTCAAGAAATATTGAATGGGGATGTAGGTGGAGGTTTTCGAGGGATACAAATAACCTCTGGGTTCTTCCAGATTTGGCGAGCATCTGGAATAACCAGTGAATTACAACTTTACTGCACTGCAATTGGTGCATTGATCTTTGCAGCGTTAATGCTTTTTGCTGGTTGGTTTCATTATCACAAAGCTGCCCCAAAATTGGCTTGGTTCCAGGATGTACAATCCATGTTGAACCATCATTTAGCAGGGTTACTAGGACTTGGGTCTCTATCTTGGGCAGGACACCAAATACACGTCTCCTTACCCATTAACCAACTTCTAGACGCTGGAGTGGATCCTAAAGAGATACCACTTCCTCATGAATTTATTTTGAATCGCGATCTTTTGGCTCAACTTTATCCCAGTTTTGCTAAGGGATTGACCCCATTTTTCACCCTGAATTGGTCGGAATATTCAGACTTTTTGACTTTTCGTGGAGGATTAAATCCAGTCACGGGGGGTCTGTGGTTGACCGATACTGCGCATCATCATTTGGCTATTGCAATTCTTTTCCTGATAGCCGGTCATATGTATAAGACCAATTGGATCATTGGCCATAACATCAAGACAATTTTAGAAGCTCATAAAGGTCCATTTACGGGGGAGGGCCATAAAGGTCTTTATGAGATCTTAACTACTTCATGGCATGCTCAATTAGCTATTAACCTAGCTATGTTAGGATCTTTAACTATTGTCGTAGCTCACCACATGTATGCGATGCCCCCCTATCCATACCTAGCTATTGACTATGGTACCCAACTCTCTCTGTTCACACATCATATGTGGATTGGTGGGTTTATCATAGTTGGCGCTGCTGCGCATGCAGCGATTTTTATGGTAAGAGACTATGACCCAACTACTCAATACAACAATTTATTAGATCGCGTTCTTAGACATCGTGATGCAATTGTATCACACCTCAACTGGGTATGTATATTCTTAGGCTTTCATAGTTTTGGTCTGTATATTCATAATGATACTATGAGCGCTCCAGGACGTCCTCAAGATATGTTCTCAGATACTGCTATACAATTACAACCTATTTTCGCTCAATGGATACAAAACACTCATGCTTCAGCACCTGGTTCAACAGCTCCTGGTGCAGCAGCGAGTACCAGCTTAACCTGGGGAGGTGGTGATTTGGTGACAGTAGGTTCCAAAGTGGCTTTGTTACCAATTCCATTAGGAACCGCGGATTTTTTGGTACATCACATTCATGCATTTACTATCCATGTGACTGTTTTAATCCTACTTAAAGGTGTTCTATTTGCCCGTAGCTCCCGTTTAATACCTGATAAAGCGAATCTTGGTTTTCGCTTTCCTTGTGATGGACCTGGGAGAGGAGGAACATGTCAAGTATCTGCCTGGGATCATGTTTTCCTTGGTTTATTCTGGATGTACAATGCAATTTCGGTAGTAATATTCCATTTCAGCTGGAAAATGCAGTCCGATGTTTGGGGTAGTATAAGTGATCAGGGAGTGGTTACTCATATCACGGGAGGAAACTTTGCACAGAGTTCCATTACGATTAATGGGTGGCTCCGTGACTTTCTATGGGCACAAGCCTCTCAAGTGATCCAATCTTATGGTTCTTCATTATCTGCATATGGTCTTTTATTTTTAGGTGCTCATTTTGTTTGGGCCTTTAGTTTAATGTTCTTATTCAGCGGCCGTGGGTATTGGCAAGAACTCATTGAATCTATCGTTTGGGCCCATAATAAATTGAAGGTTGCTCCTGCTATCCAGCCCAGAGCCTTGAGTATTGTACAAGGACGTGCTGTAGGAGTAGCTCATTACCTTCTGGGTGGAATCGTCACAACATGGGCGTTCTTCCTGGCAAGAATTATTGCAGTAGGATAATGGTTAGGAGGATTTGAAAAGCATTATGGCATCAAGATTTCCAAAGTTCAGCCAAGGCTTGGCCCAGGACCCCACTACTCGTCGTATTTGGTTCGGTATTGCGACCGCACATGACTTCGAGAGTCATGATAATATTACCGAAGAACGCCTTTATCATAAAATTTTTGCTTCCCACTTTGGTCAGTTGGCAATAATATTTCTGTGGACCTCTGGTAATTTGTTCCATGTGGCTTGGCAAGGCAATTTTGAAGCATGGGTACGCGATCCCTTACATGTAAGACCCATTGCTCATGCAATTTGGGATCCTCATTTTGGTCAACCAGCTATAGAAGCCTTTACCCGAGGAGGTGCTCCCGGTCCGGTCAATATTGCTTATTCTGGTGTTTATCAGTGGTGGTATACAATCGGCTTACGCACTAACGAAGATCTTTATACTGGAGCTATTTTCTTGCTATTTCTTTCTGCCATCTTTTTAATAGCGGGTAGGTTACATCTACAACCTAAATGGAGACCAAGTGTTTCATGGTTCAAAAATGCCGAATCCCGTCTAAATCATCATTTGTCAGGACTCTTCGGAGTCAGTTCTCTAGCTTGGACAGGGCATTTAGTTCATGTCGCTATTCCTGAATCAAGGGGAGAGCACGTCAGATGGGATAATTTTTTGAATGTATTACCGCATCCCCAAGGTTTAGAACCGCTTTTCACAGGTCAGTGGAATCTTTATGCTCAAGATCCTGATTCCAGTAGTCACTTATTTGGTACCTACCGAGGGGCAGGAACTGCTATTCTAACTCTTCTCGGAGGATTTCATCCACAAACTCAAAGTTTATGGCTGACTGATATCGCTCATCATCATTTAGCTATTGCATTTGTTTTTTTAATTGCTGGTCATATGTATAGAACCAACTTTGGGATTGGTCACAGTATGGAAGATATTTTGGAGGCACATGTTCCTCCAAGAGGCCTATTAGGACGCGGACATAAGGGTCTTTATAACACAATCAATAATTCTCTTCATTTTCAATTGGGTCTTGCTTTAGCTTCTTTGGGGGTTATCACTTCCTTGGTAGCTCAACACATGTATTCTTTACCCGCTTATGCATTCATAGCACAAGACTTCACCACCCAAGCTGCATTATATACTCATCATCAATATATTGCTGGGTTCATTATGACAGGAGCCTTTGCTCATGGAGCTATATTCCTCATTAGGGATTATAATCCGGAACAGAATAAGGATAATGTATTGGCGAGAATGTTGGAGCATAAGGAAGCTATAATATCTCATCTTAGTTGGGTTAGTTTATTATTAGGTTTCCATACCTTGGGACTTTATGTTCATAATGATGTTATGCTTGCTTTCGGTACTCCAGAAAAACAAATCTTGATCGAGCCCATATTTGCTCAGTGGATACAATCTGCTCATGGTAAGACCTTATATGGTTTCGATGTACTCCTATCTTCAACAAGTGGTCCAGCATTCGAAGCAGGTAAGAGCATATGGTTACCCGGTTGGTTGAATGCTATAAATGATAATAAGAATTCATTGTTCTTAACAATCGGTCCTGGAGACTTTTTGGTTCATCATGCTATTGCTCTAGGTTTGCATACAACTACATTGATCCTAGTTAAAGGTGCTTTGGATGCGCGTGGTTCCAAGCTAATGCCAGATAAGAAAGATTTTGGTTATAGTTTTCCTTGCGATGGTCCGGGACGGGGTGGTACCTGCGATATCTCGGCCTGGGATGCTTTTTATTTAGCAGTTTTCTGGATGTTGAATACTATTGGATGGGTTACTTTTTATTGGCATTGGAAGCATATAACTTTATGGCAGGGTAATGTAGCTCAATTTAATGAGTCTTCCACTTATTTAATGGGATGGCTAAGGGATTATCTATGGTTAAATTCTTCACAACTTATTAATGGATACAATCCTTTCGGTATGAACAGTTTATCTGTTTGGGCGTGGATGTTCTTATTCGGGCATCTTGTTTGGGCTACTGGATTTATGTTCCTGATTTCTTGGCGCGGATATTGGCAGGAACTGATCGAAACTCTTGCATGGGCCCATGAACGCACACCTTTGGCTAATTTAGTTCGATGGAGGGACAAGCCAGTAGCTCTTTCCATTGTTCAAGCACGATTAGTTGGATTAGCTCACTTTTCTGTAGGTTATATATTCACTTATGCAGCTTTTTTAATTGCCTCTACATCAGGTAAATTTGGGTAATTATTCTTCATCAATTTCATAAGTGAATGGGATATTATTGTATCAATGACAATACCCCACAGAGAAAAAGTAATCAACGTAATATTTCTCCATCTAAAATCTGATCTATATTTTGATTCCTGGTAGGTAATAGTACCGACTGAACTATTATGGCGAGAAAGAGTCTCATTCAGAGAGAGAAGAAGAGACAAGCACTGGAACGGAAATATCATTTGATTCGTCAATCTTTGGAGGAAGAAGGCAAAGTTTCATCATTGGATGACAAATGGGAAATTCATAGAAAATTGCAATCTTCACCACGTAATAGTGCACCTACACGTCTCCATCGACGTTGTTCTTCGACTGGAAGACCTAGAGCCAACTATCGAGACTTTGGATTGTCCGGACACGTACTCCGTGAGATGGCCCACGCATGTTTATTGCCCGGGATAACAAAATCAAGTTGGTAGGAAAATAAAAAAGTTATTGAAGTTTATTGTGATACCGGAAAAGTACCCCTATCCCTATATGGGATAGGGAGTATATCCCTTGATTGTTTGGTGTACCCATTCTGTTTATGATATCAATCAATGGTGCGGAGTAGAGTAGTCTGGTAGCTCGCAAGGCTCATAACCTTGAGGTCACGGGTTCAAATCCCGTCTCCGCCAGACCAGAACATAAGAAGTATTTTGGTCCGGAAAGGATTACTTTCTCATTTGAGAAAGTATTACTCTCTCATTATCATTTTATAATTGAATGAAAAGTGAGGGAAAGATACGATCAATACATGAACTATTCATTTTCATATTCCATGTGACGGATATGGCGGGTAGCGGGGATCGAACCCGCATCTTCTCCTTGGCAAGGAGAAATTTTACCATTCAACCATACCCGCATTTTATTCGTTCTGAATATATATATATTCATAAAATTGTAACATAATATGGAAAATACATATATGTTCAATCCATTCGTAAGTAGATACCATATTCTTAATGATCCAATTATTCAATTACGGAAAACCCCTCCTCCTTGGGCCTGAAGAAAAAGGCCCTATAGAAGAGCTATAAAGCCCTCCGGGAGGGGGGGAAGTTTGAGCCTAAAACATCTAGAACAGATCTGAGATATGAAAGAATTAAGGATACCTACAAAAAGGACTAATCCGATCCATAATGATACACCCGAAAATACAACATTTTTGCTACTTGACCAGCCATCGGGAGAGGCAAGTGCAACAGGTACACCAATCACTGGTAAAAATGAAATAGCAATTAATGCAAACACAGCCGATTGGAAAGCAATAGTCATGGTTGTGATCTTACAAGCTCCCAACAGATTGAATAGACTATACCATCCGATCCCCAATTTGAAATTCTGATCAAATGCACTATGGAAAGGATTTGACCATAAATTGATCGAGTCAAACTTTTTCAATTTTATATTTGAATGTGAGAGGAGAGGGAAATTCGTTTCTTTTTTCCATTCCAGATGATCATGAAAAAATAATCATATGTCACAGGTATAGTTGGTATCGGCCTGACCTTATGCTTATAGTTAGGTATTAGGTAGAATAGAAGTTGTCCCCGGAGAGATGGCCGAGTGGTTGATGGCTCCGGTCTTGAAAACCGGTATAGTAAAAAAACTATCGAGGGTTCGAATCCCTCTCTCTCCTGTTGCTTTTTTCAACAATCACATTTATTGGTCCGGTCTAGTACAAAAAAAGAGAATAGCTCGGCTGGATATAGCCGAGCTACAAGGATCCAGTTGGAAAGTATTTTAAAAGACTCCTATCCCGCCGATATGGGAGATTGATGTAATGAAATTGAATCGATTTCTCTTCCATCTGGTTCGATCTCTTGTTTCAGTTAAGAGGAGTCATTGAAAGGACAGGTTCAAAATCACGATCAATTCCTTTCTCAAATCCTGCTGCAGCTGCACGAGCCCTTCCCGCATGCCACAAATGACCTACGAAGAAGAAAAATCCTAGAACGAAATGGGAGGTGGATAACCAACTTCGGGGAGAGACATAATTCACCGCATTGATTTCGGTAGCTACACCACCCACAGAATTTGAAGAACCTAAAGGAGCATGAGTCATATATTCTGCCGAACGTCGTTCCTGCCAAGGCTGTATGTCTTTTCTCAACTTGCTCAGGTCCAAACCATTAGGGCCCCTTAGGGGTTCCAACCAGGGAGCACGGAGATCCCAAAAACGCATCGTTTCCCCCCCAAAGATAATTTCTCCAGTCGGAGAACGCATAAGGTATTTACCTAAACCAGTAGGTCCTTGAGCAGACCCCACACTAGCTCCAAGACGTTGGTCTCTAACTAGAAAAGTAAACGCTTGAGCTTGAGAGGCTTCTGGGCCGGTGGGCCCATAGAATTCACTGGGATAAGCTGTATTGTTGAACCAAACAAAACAACAAGCAATAAAACCAAAGACAGATAGAGCCGCTAAACTATAGGACAAATAAGCTTCTCCGGACCATACGAATGCACGGCGAGCCCATGCAAAAGGTTTGGTTAAGATATGCCAGATACCACCGAAGATACAAATGGAACCTAACCATACATGTCCTCCAATTACATCTTCTAGATTGTCCACGCTAACGATCCATCCTTCTCCTCCGAAAGGAGATTTCAGTAAATAACCAAATATAGCACTTGGGTTAAGAGTCGGGTTCGTAATTTTTCTTACATCTCCACCGCCGGGAGCCCAAGTATCATATACACCTCCAAAATACAAAGCCTTAAGCACTGGAAGAAAAGCACCAACACCTAGCAAGATTAGGTGAATACCCAAAATTGTGGTCATTTTGTTTCTATCTTTCCATACATAGCCAAAGAATGGAAAAGATTCTTCTAAAGTTTCGGGTCCTATGAGTGCATGATAAATACCACCAAAACCTAAAACCGCAGAAGAAATTAAGTGAAGTACCCCAGATACAAAATATGGAAAAGTGTCCACGATTTCCCCACCAGGACCGACTCCCCATCCTAGAGTAGCTAGATGGGGAAGTAAAATCAATCCTTGTTCATACATAGGCTTTTCCGGTACGAAATGAGCCACTTCGAAGAGGTTCATTGCTCCGGCCCAGAATACAATTAATCCGGCATGAGCCACGTGAGCCCCAAGCAATTTACCAGACAAATTGATAAGTCGGGCATTACCGGCCCACCAAGCGAAACCAGTGGTTTCTTGATCACGACCAGCTAAAGCTATAGTTCCATTAAAGAGCGTTTCCACGGGGTAGGACCTCCTCAGGGAATACAAGGTTTTCATGAGGCTGATCTTGAGCCGCCATCCAAGCACGAATACCTTCGTTCAGGAGAATATTTTTTGTGTAGAAAGTCTCAAATTCAGGATCTTCTGCTGCACGGATCTCCTGGGAAACAAAATCATAGGCACGTAAGTTTAGAGCTAGACCAACTACTCCAATGGCACTCATCCATAAACCGGTCACTGGCACAAATAACATGAAGAAATGTAACCAACGTTTATTGGAAAAAGCAACCCCAAAAATCTGGGACCAGAAGCGGTTAGCAGTGACCATGGAATAAGTCTCTTCAGCTTGAGTCGGGTTAAAAGCACGGAACGTATTTGCACCATCACCATCTTCAAATAAAGTATTTTCCACGGTAGCACCATGAATAGCACATAGAAGAGCAGCACCCAATACTCCGGCAACTCCCATCATATGAAATGGATTCAAGGTCCAATTATGAAAACCTTGAAAGAAGAGGATAAATCGGAAAATAGCTGCTACACCAAAACTAGGTGCGAAAAACCAACCGGACTGGCCCAATGGATAGATCAAAAATACAGAAACAAAGACAGCAATTGGACCAGAGAATGCAATTGCATTATAAGGTCGCAATTGTACAGATCGAGCAAGTTCAAATTGACGTAACATGAAACCTATTAGACCGAAAGCACCATGAAGAGCAACGAAGGTCCATAGACCACCTAATTGACACCAACGAGTAAAATCTCCTTGTGCTTCGGGACCCCATAATAGCAGCAGAGAATGTGCTAAACTATTAGCAGGAGTAGAAACTGCAGCAGTTAGGAAATTACAACCTTCCAGATAGGAACTGGCCAATCCGTGAGTATACCATGAAGTCACAAAGGTTGTACCCGTGAACCATCCACCTAAGGCAAAATAGGCACAAGGAAAGAGCAATAGACCAGACCAACCCACAAAAACGAAACGGTCTCTGCGTAGCCAGTCATCCACAATATCAAATAAAGTTTTTTCTTCTTTAGAAGACTTTCCAAGGGCTACAGTCATAGCGATCCTCCTATTTCACTATTTCGACCATTTCCGAGCACCCTATATGATCAAAAGGTATACGATGAATTGGATTTTTCATCCATCATCCTTTCAAAAAAAATTGGGTTCCGAAGATTCGTTGTTGGAACAAATATTTGAAACTGGACCGAACCGATTCAATATAGGTAAATGCATGATAGCTCGATCCCGAGTTTTCAGAGTTTCTATCTGATCCTCGAATCACCTATTGAATAACATCGATGGAACAATTTAAGGGGAGGGAAGTGCGTTCCCCCCCCATTGACCAGATTCTATTCACAATATCTATTCCATTCAATATTTTTTATCCATTCTCGTCTTGAACCTTCTGCAATGCAACAGAATGAAAAGGAGTATTTCTATTCTCTCTCATCCATCTCTATGTATATTCTTACTACTACATCGTGGTCCGATACGAATGAGTCTACGAGCAGGAACGAGTAGGTGTTTTCATAACTCATAGAGCTAAAG